>JANIJG010008337.1:0-18554 GCA_024611175.1 Megaceryle torquata | reverse complement strand
AACTAGAGCAGGTTGCTCAGAGCCTCGTCAAGCCTCACCTTGAATGTCTCCAGGGATGGGGCCTCAACCACCTCCCTAGGCAACTTGTTCCAGTGTTCTAACACCTTCATGGTAAAGAACTTCTTCCTCTACATCAAGTCTAAATCCACTGTTTTCTCATTTAAACCATTGCCCCTCATCATTTCCCTACAGGCCTTTGTAAACAGGCCCTCTCCAGTCTTTTTATAAGCTCCCTTCAGATACTGGAAGGTTGTGATTAGGTCTCCCCAGAGCCTTCTCTTCTCAAGGCTAAACAATCCCAGATCCCTCAGCCTGTCCTTGTAGCAGAGGTGTTCAGTGCCCTGATCATCCTCGTGGCCCTCCTCTGGACCCACTCCATCAGGGCCACGTCTTTCCCGTGCTGAGGGCTCCAGAGCTGGATGCAGTATTCCAGGTGAGGTCTCAACAGAGCAGAGTGGCAAAATCACCTCTCTCAGCCTGCTAGCCACACTTCTTCTGATGCAGCCCAGGATGCAATTGGCCTTCTGAGCTGCAAGCACACAATCTGCTTATGTCCAGCTTCTTATCTATCAGCACCCTCAAAGTCCTCTCCTGCAGGGCTGCTCTCTTTTGCCTCCTCCCCCAGCCTGTATTGCTAGTGGGGATTGTTCCAGTCTAGGCACAGGACCCTGCATTTGCTCTTGTTGAACCTTATGAGGTTCACCTGGGCCCACCTCTCCAGCTTGTCTACATCCTGCTGGATGACAACTCATCCCTCTGGTGTATTGACAGCACCACTCAGCTTGGTGTCATCTGCAGACTTGCTGATTATTGAACTCTAACAGCACCCAGCTGCAGAGGCTTTGCCCCACTCCCCTGCCTCAGTTGAATTTTCAAGGCAGTTTTCACTCCCCCTGTCCTGATGGAAGCTGTGGGGCTGTGTCCCTGCTGACACAAAATGGCTCCCACTTGGAGCAACTTTATTCAGGCTGATGGCTGCAGCTCCCAGGCATATGTTAAGGAGAGAATAAATCCACACCAATGAGCACTACTTTCAGAAATGAGATTTTTGCAGAATCCCTGGGGCCCTGCAGCTCCTCAGCATCCGCTGGGAACTGAGATTCCCAGATAGCTTCCCTGCCGGCCTCACTTCACCAAAGGGACACCGGTGTCAGGTTGTAGGAGGCTGCTCCTCTCTGTCAAATCCGTCTGAGATCATTCAGGGGTTCAAAACCGCCATGCTGGGCCCCAGCTAGTGTCTCCCTCCCCGGAGGAAACTGAGGGCTGCCAGCCTGCGTGGAGAGAAGAGTTTTCCACACTGACCACAAGATGTCCTCCCTATCCCAACACAAGCCCGCGCCAAAATGACAGCCTGAAAGGGGCTTTCATGCAGAGGCAGGGAGCTCTCAAAACTGTCCTAGAGATAGATTAACTCTTCAGTTTAATATCTGTGATCACTTTTTTTTTTCCCCACTGTGGTCCAGTTTGGGTTTTCATATAGCAGAAAACAAGGGCAGCCCCTAGCTGTCAGGCTGCAGGCCTGGTTGCCAGGACTGCCTGCTCCTTGTAGTACCTCAGATGCTGCCACTGCCTTAAACAGTGTGGCATAGATTTGAACATCTAATCAGATAAAAGAAAGACGTGATACTAAAAATAATAATAGAGAGAGCAAATAGTGTTTTTGTGGTACTAACATTTGGCAAAATATTAATCATGTTATTAATGAGCTCTGTCCATTCATACCCAGAGTTCACCAATGAGGCTGGTAGGCACCATGTCTCTCTCTTCCTGTTCCTCCACATTGACCAACAGTGCCAGCCCTATTCAGAGAGGTGAAAATTTCAGTATAAAACCAGACACAACATGACGGGCAAGGGGAATAGCATGAAACAAAGAAATACAACCATTCTGTCCATTAGGTCATACGACAACCAGTGCATATGGGTGACAAGAAGAGTAATGAGAGCATGCTGAAGGTCAGTGTCAATGTAGGCCACCATCTGGTTTAAATTCCAGCTTTAAGTAAACACTGCTTGGCTTCTGGACTCAGCAACTAGACTTTTTTGTCACCTCATGCAGATACAAGTAGGTGGAAGAAAATACATCAGTTATTTCTAGATATGGTCCAGTGAGTGCAAGCCCAAAATAGATGATGTCCACTGACTATGAGCAGATCAATTTTATGTATTCAAACCAAAAAGGAAGGTAATACCTAACCTTTTTAGATGATTCTCCCACAGCTAATGCCACCACAAATTTAGCTGCAGTGCAAAGTTCATGTGTTGTTACAAAATATTCATAGCAATGGCTTTCTTTAAAAAATATACTTCCATTAAAAGATAGAAAAGGGAATATAGGTGCTACTAAAATAGTAAAATATACGCAGCTGTTTTTTAATTTGGGAGTTAAATATATTTCACTATTGAGGAAAATGCAGAAATGTGGTTTTATCGTTCCAAATTTAAACAAAAATTTTAATACTACTGACTATTTCATCTGTAAAAGCCCAGTAGTGATAGTTACACATATGTAAGAGCATCATGGGCAATCTGAATCTTTTAATTGCTAAATAGATAGGGAAGTTATAAAATCTAAAATTCACCCTTGAATTCTAGCTCCTGCTATGCCAGTATTAAATTCTGTATGTAAGTAACATTTAAGGATCATAAGATATTTCCTGAATCAGTGCTTTCCAAAATCCTGGTTGAGAGAAGGACCTCATGGCCTCATATGGACTACGGAAATTTAGATTCATTAAAGAAGCAAAATCTAGAGCAAAATGAAGAACCTCCATAGACTCTTCCACTTCTCCAAACTGGCTTCTAGGTTCATAAAAAGATAGTAATACTGAGCATTTTAAACACTGATACCATACAAAATCTGTCTAGACATTCATAAAGTTCATATTATCAGAAGTCAGGAACCAGGAACTATAGTTCTTCACATGCACTTTTCTCACAATCATTCACAATTTTGACCAATCAAGAATGAAAATTCATACATTATTTCCCAGCATACTTCAAGGAATGGCTGATAAACATGACAGGCTTTTCAGTATGACTGTTGACTAAGAAAGAAATACAAGCTTAAAGTAAAGCAATGGTCAGCAGCCTCAGGAAAGTGAACATCTCCTTTTTGATACTTGTTGCTCCCCTCCTAAGGTTACCCACTGCAGTCTTCCTTCTGTCACTTTATAGGATGTTTTGGATAAACTGGGGCTGGGTCCTGAAGCATCTTGAATACGGGCACCAAGACAGCAGACTGGGATGAACAATGGGATGGAAAGTGCTTATAGAGACAGGACAAGTCTGAAAGGAGGCACTGCTCCATCCTGTATCAATAAAATTTTCATTCTTTACTGATAAGAGTGCCTAAAGACTGAAAGCAAGCAAGTGTAATACTGCAGTCTAGCCAAGACTTACATCACCGTGTTGCTTTAAAAGAGATATAGAGCTACAGGGTGGAGGGAAAGACACTTGTCCTGGGAGAGTTATACAAGTATTATCTTAACAGAATAATTAGACTAGTGTAATTATGTAGACAAGTACTTAGGTTGCCTTTGTCATTGTCTCTCTTCTTTTATATAACTCCTCACTATGAAACACTATTCAAACCAATGCTTTATAGTTTCTGAGTATGTTGAATAGTAGGAGGCTATGGTTCGGCTGCCAAGCAAATTAGGGAGATGAGTAGTCTCCCTGGGTAAGAACAAAGGAGTCAGTTCAATAGCAAGCTTATTCAGGGAATTGAGAGTAGTTATTTCACAGCTTTTGACCCTAGATCATTAAAAGTCACTGTTCAGGGGAACAAAGCAAATGCTCTGTTTGTGCTTTATGCGACGAGTTGAAACTGCAAGTCTCAAATCTGGCAACCCAGAGGTAGAGAGAGTGCAACAGGTGTGTGGATGTACCTCAAAAATTCCTGAGAATAGCATCTACTAATGCATGCATTCCTAGACTCCTTTCATAAAGTGGGGTAACTGCACTGTGGGATTTCTATTTGGCTAGCTTATACCATGCTGCTGTCTTAGCATTCTTCTTTGGTGACTGCTGCTGTGTGTCTCAGAACCTGTATTTCCATACTTGAAACGGGTGGGGTTTAAGAAGCCCTGTAGAGACAATTTAGGAAGTGGGAAGCTAATGATGTATGCATACAATTGCAGATATTACTGTCCAGAGACAGGAATTTTTCTGCTGAGAGACTGTAGAAAAGCCACTTCTTTTTCAGACTAAAAGCTCAAGTTGTCACAGCAAAACAAAAAGTTGTCAAAACAATTCAGCAAATTCCACAATAATGGTTTTTAAAAGTCCGTATATCTTTGTGCTTTTACCTTCCCATGAAGTTCCATCATGTTCCCCAGGCCTTGCTACACCAAAGTTTGGGGTGGCTGAGCACCTTAGGGCTGAACACTGAGGATTTCCCCATTACTGGCTCATGACAGGCCTGAGGTGCGATACTTAAAAACTGAGAACAAATAGCTGAGCTTGCACAGACCCACACATCTGGCTCCAGGGCTGTGTGCTCTCAACTTGCTGTTGCCCCTTGCTTAGTCGAACTGGCAGGTTCTCACACATGCCTCCTCAGCAAACTGCTCTATTCAATTTTGGCTAAAACATCTCCCTGCAAAACACTTCAGTTTTGACAAATCAGCACTTTCAGATGAAAAATGGTTTTACCCAAAAATAAACTAGCTTCAGCTTTGAGAGATGTAGATTAGTTAATTGTATCAGCGAGTGCTGACTTTGAAGTTTAGATATAAAGACATCTTTAATACCCAGCCAAGCTCTGCTAAGAAGAAAGGATGATTTATAGACCAATGCAGCAGCTGACAGAGCCTGAGGCTTGAGATTAAGCCCTAGCTTAACACTTGTTGATATTAATGCATCCTGTACCTCCCAGAAGGGATGATACAATACAGCAGAGAGGGACCACTTTTTGGTCATGTGTTTTTCTCTTTCTATTATCTCCCAGGTCGAGGTGTTCATACTCTGCACTGGTGTCTGTACGTCTGCTAATGACAAAGGACCTGTCACAGTCACAGTGTAAAAACATTTAGCAATCTCTCCTGAGTTATAAGCTAGAAGAATGTTTTGCCTTGTTTCCCAAAGAAGGCACTGTGGCTTAGGATCACTTCACAAATTGCATTCTAAATGCCTTTATCACACTATTTTGACCCCTAAAAGTGAACTGTAATATTCATAGCTATTTTCCTCTCCCATTTCAAATAGAATGGTTTCTTTATATGCCTTCTTTGAGCAGTTTTCATGGGAAACAGTGGCAAACTATTTGCCTTAGAAACAGTTAAAAGGACCCCTGGAAGTTTTAATGTCCATGCCACTTGGCCACCACATGGATTATATTCTTAACATCATGAAGGTAAGGTAAGGAAAATGCATATGAGCAGATGAATATCTGACCCTGATTCCCCCCCAGTTTTGTGCAACCCTGCACAGAACAGCGAGCACAGTCAAAGCCACTGCAGTCCTTGGCTCTGACACCAACACTGAGAGTATGTGAAACTGCACCGGCATCATATTGGCTCAAAAAGTGTAGGTTAGCCAGATATGGTCCTATGGCTGTGAGCATAGGGTGCTACTAGGGCAGTGATGGGAACATAGATTTATAAACTCTAAAATATTTCTGTGAACTGCTTTGTTCCCATAACTGCAAGTTGTGCAGCTAACTGGCTACATGCCTGAAAGCTGGCATTTTCTATTTGGATAATATGCAGAAGTCTACTCTACAAAGGGCATCCTAATCATCCAACATTTTCAATTGGTTTTAATTTCAAAATAAATGCAATTAAAATTGAATTTGGCAATATTATATGAGGTTTTCTTAATCAAATGCTACATCTATTATATACATTATTCAATAAATGCATAATTTTTCAGAGCCTACAAGCAGCACACCAAAATCTCCATGCTGTAAAAACAACCCCAATGATAGATGAAGAGAAGGGACATTCAGCAGTGGTCCACAGACAGGTTATTACATTAGATCCACAATGTCCCCCCACATCTTTCTCCCACTTGTTGCCTGAAATCGGGTTCAGGCATGGTGACCTGGTTATTTCCCAACTACACCCACATGAGTCTGGATTAGACCAAAAGTTGAACGGATCCTTCTGTGGCCCAGGATTTTCTTTTCCATCACATTGTTCCAGTGACTGAGGGTTCCGATCACCACCCAGACTCACTGCCACTGCTAGCCCATAGCACAACATGACATAGCAGCAGCAAAGCAACTTCAATAGTTCATGAGCTGCCCAAGGTTCAAAAATAACATTTGGACATTCTGGACAGAGTGTATGAATTATGAGAAGTTGGGGAGCTTAAGCCAATGTTAGTACGAGCAATTTCCCATCTGAACACTCGGGAAAGAACAGAAGAAGAAATTTTCTGTCGCAAAGTATCTTGCCTACCCACAGAAGCTGCACTGGTCTAAAGGCTGGAGTAGTCACTTTGGTGATATTACTTCTTTAGAAAAATCTCAAGGGAATTTGATAAGCCCCTCTGGTCCCCATCATCCTCAAGTTTGTCACAAGACTATCTTCTTCCAATCCCTGTAACCTATGGCAAAGCAGTGTGTGCTGCTTAGGCGACACTCATGTGCCAGGACCCCTTTAGGACTGTGCACAGCAGCTTATCTTATCCTCACTGCACTGAAATGTTACATCACTTGCTGCACCTGCTGCAATCATAAAGAACAGCTTTCCCCAAAGTGTACTTTGATCTCTGTTGCCATTTTTTTTTCCTTTCTCTATTCAGAAATTTCTTGTGGTTTTTTTTTTTCTCCCAGTTTGCAAATCTCTCATAACTACTTCTGCAGGTGTAACCACTGAACAATTTAGCTCTCTCTCTACAACATTTTTGAAGCTATTAAAGTATGCAGAGATTCAAAAAAGGGAAGAAAATATGGTCCAGGAAAGGGAAGGACTTTTGGAATTACAGTGTCATATTTCTAAATTCTCCTTGGAGAAAATATGTTGTTGAGAGCAGCAAATACAAGTGCTAGTTATTTAAGAACTCCCACCTTATATATTTTTGCCCCTGCTAGTTAACAAACTCAGGTTTAGTTAGATTCTTATTAAACATGGCTATTTTCTTGCCCAAATCAGATTAAAACTTAATTGGCAATGTGTCTTTCCTACATATTTTTATTTATCCCATTTTTATCTTCCTCCACACCAGCTGGGTTTAGCTGTAGAGCCCCATTCCCCTAACCTCAAAAACAACAAATTCCTTCTACATCTTCATTTTTTCCTGTTATTATGCACTTTTATCCTGTTGTTTTTATTCCTCTCCAGCTACCGTGTAATTTTTCCTGAGCACCAACATTATATGTGCTTGATACTTGACATAAACGTAATAAGTCCAGAGTTTGTACATGCAGATCTGTGTTCTGAGACTTTCATCTAGAAATTAGCACCAAATTTAGAACAAATTGGTTATACAAATCAGTTTTTCATATATTTTTTCCTAGCATCCTGAGGCAGCAGTGCCATATGCAATCAATAGAACCTAGTTCTCTCTCTGACACTCACTGCAGGTGAACAAAAACAAGAAGGAACACACTGAGATCTCATTTTCTCCTCCTCATCATCCATGTCAGCGATGAAGAACTGGTTATAATTAGAACCCTTAACTTCATAAAGTAAGTGTTGAAGGACTCTTTAGAGTTTTGGAAGGAGTAGCATGGAAGGATTTGAGAAAGAGCTGTGGATTTGAGAAAGAGCTTTGGAATAGTTATTCCTCCCTATAGCTTGTTAACTAGTACCACTATAGAGGGAAAGTATTTCATGGCGGCAAAGATCTGTATGTCTGTCCTGGTTTGAACTAGAACAGAACCAATTCTTCATTCAGCGATTTTACTTTTCAGATCGATCTAAGCAACTCTACTTTCTGAAGTTAACAGCATATTTTTTCAGAGCATCTTCTTCTAGAAGTGATAGCACTTGATGTTTATAGTTACTGCCAACAGATGATCTGCAGAAAGGCTCTTGCTTATACTTGCTCCTATAGAAGCCAAGGTCACTGCTAAATCTTGTGTGCCACATTGGAGTGCCATAAGTTGTAAGTAAACTAAAAGGTAAAAAGGTCACACTTGTGGGAAGGAGCAACCAGGACAATTGACCCTAACCTGACAAAGTATTCCATTCCATATACATTATACTCACTATAAAGCTGAAGGATGACAAGAGTCAAGCTCTCATCTTCTACGGCCAGTGTCTGAGAAGGACTCTGTCTGTTCTGCTGCCTTCAATCTCAATCTGTGAGTTCCTGAATCCAGTGCCTGAATCCCATTCCCATCTGCCACTGAGTCCAGCCTGGACTCTGAGGCAGATCAATATTGATTTTGGATATATTTGGATATATTTCATTATTTTCTTCTTAATATTATTATATTTTCTTTTTATTGTCACTGTTTCATTAAAACAGTTTTGTTTTGGGGTTTTTTTTCCATCCCATAATTCTCTCTTCCTTATTCCCTTTCCCTTCTGGGAAGGGAGATGGGTTAATAGAGAGCATCTGTCACTTATCAGTGGCCAGCCTCCACCTGTGACAAAGTACCTTCTGTTCTCCCCAGGGACATGGGTGAATATTGAAATCCTGACTCAGCCACACAGAGGAATGGTGAAATTCTTAAACAAAACTGAATCTACAGGTACCTGATGAGATAAAGGCTTTTTCCTGACCAGACCCAAAGTCATTGCTTTAATAAATTATTATATTTTTAAAATACATAAAAAACAACTAAATGCAAAATTTTAAGACATATTTATGATAGGAAGCAGGGACCCACATCCCTGTACATAGGTGACATTATTAAATTTCTTTATTAAAAAGCCACAGTTTAGTTCAATCTAAGTTATTTGGGTCTTCCAGTTTATAAATCTTCATTACAAAGAACTTTTCACCAAAGAATGCATGACAATGCTTGATCATTTATTTGTCTCCCAATAATCTTCAAGGTCAAAGGAAGAGCTATCTATTTCCCTAAGTTAAAAATCAAAATTGCTTAGCCTTGGCTCTGAGTAGAATTTTATTGATCTATCTTGTCACAATAAAGATGCTGCATGACCTCAATCCCCTCATAACTTGGATCAGATGAAAGGGTTTTGGAAGCTGACCACAGACCCATCAATAAATATTTGTAGGCTGAGCATGTACTTGGATTTGTAACAGCTCAACATGGATTGGGTTCCTTATAATTTGTCTTTCTAGAATTTCCATTAACATTTTCTGTTTGTCAGGTACAGCATTAGCATATAGTGCCCTATAATACATTTGCAACATAATGAGGCTAATGAACGCAGAAGTATTTTAGCAGCTTCATCTATTGTGCTTTCACCCTTTGATAGATAATTGCCATAATGGAGCACTTTACTATTTTGATCTTGTAGAGCATGAAGTCCTATTATAATTGTACACTAATCAGGGCTGTCTATCAGTCCTTGCTCGCATGAATAACCATTTACAGACTGTTCCAAAATACTTTGCCCCATGCTTTCTCTTGATCTGGTTACTGCTGCTTCCACCTCCCTTTTCCTAATCACAAGATTTTAATGTAATTTACTGAAATAAAACATTAGTTTCTTCCTATACCATACCTCTCTTTTCACCCCTCTTAAACCCTCTTTGAGTCACCCAAGGAAAGAAGAGGAGAGGAAAGTTTTCAGAAATAATTTCACAGGATCAAAGGATAATACAGGTTAGAAAGGACCTTCAGAAGCTCTCTAGTCCAACCTCCTGATCAAAGGTCAGCTATGAGATCAGGCTAGGTTGCTCAGGGGTTTATTCAGTCAGATCTTGAAAACCTTCAAGGAAGATGACTGCACAGCCTCTCTGGACTCCTGTCCCATATCTCATCTATCTTCTTTGGGAAAATGGCTTTCCTCACACACAGTCTGAACATCTCTTGTTTTGATTGACATACCTTGTTTCCTGGCTTCCCACCAGTCACTGCTGTGAAGATCCTAACTCCCATCTCCTCAGGCACTTCCTTGAAGGTACAGGAAAGTTGCTGTTAGGTCCCATGAAGCCATCTCTTCTCTATCCTTAACATGCCTCATTCCTTTGTCTTCCACTCAACAGACAGGTTCTCCAGCCTGACAGCCATGGTGACATTTTGCTGAACATGCTTGAGTTTATCAATGTCTTTTGTTCTGAGTAGCCTCAAACATGTACTATCTAGATGTGATCTCATGAATACTAGTAGAGAGAGATAAACACATTATTGAGCCTACAAGCTGTGCTCCAGTTAATACAGCTCAGGCTGCTTTCTCTGCTGCTAGGCCACACCTCTGGCTCATGGTCAGCTTTCTGACTGCCAGTACCTTCAGGTCCTTCTGCAGAGAGCTCCTCCCAGCCTGTCAGTTCCCAGTTTGCATTGTTGCCAGTGGTTTGTCCTTCCCAACTGTAGGATTATGCACTTGTCCTTGATGAGGTTCATAAGGTGTTTGTGGGTCCATCCCTCCAGCCTGACAGAACAGCAGCCCAGGCCTCAAGTGTATCAAACAGCCCCCTTGATCTGGAGTGATCTACAAATCTGATGAGGATGTTGTCTGTCCCTTCCACAACTCTCAAAACCTGATCTGAGGACATGGCTGAGAATGAGTATGGAAAGATACTGCTGGGAAAAGTGTGAAGAAAAGCCATGGGACTGATGATTTTAGACTTGGAGATACTCATATCTAATTATTATGGTTGGGACTCCTAAGGGTTACATGTACAAGGGGGCACTGCAGGCTGATGTAGCTGTTTTTCGAAGGACTGATATCAATATTTTGCTATGGTTTCCTGCACATTTAGAGCATTGTGAGTAGGTGGAGTCCTGCACCAAGAACTGTTTTGTCCCAAGAAATTAGTAGAATCACTTGAGGAGACATTGAGCTCATTATTCTTAAGGGAATAAGCAGGAGTCTGCATTTTCTGATCACTTCAGTCATGTGATGTTTATTTCAATATTGTGGAATAACATTTAAACTTTCTCATGAGCTCTCAGAAGCTCTGACTTGAGGCCATTTGTCAATGATTTTTGTCAATACTCTGGTTCATACATCTTTCTTCTCAGCCATCAACTTAGGTGCTCCCAAGTCCAAGATGATGCTGAAGATTTAGAGAGCTGAAATTTGTATTTGCAGAGATGTTCTTAAGGTTTTAATTTCAGAAATACTGTGACAGTACAATTAAAAATCAATGGCTAGTGACAGAATAAATGTCACAAAAGGTACTTTAACTATTTTTTACTCATGAAGAATTTTCTTATGAAGCCTGAAGGTGTTATCATTTGTAATAACACATTTTATTTTTGCAATTCACATAGCTGGGGAAAAAAATGAGACCTTTTCAGACAATGTAAGACCTTTTTTTTTGGTCCTAAATTGTGTTGGTATAATACGCCCTATTGTCGCCTGATGGAAATTTTCATATTTAATGATAAGTTGAGTGTATTTCATTTACATCTTTGACTTCTCACAGATCTCTCAGATCTCCTCAGCCTCTGTTTCAAGTTAATATTCTTCAATAGAGCTACTTAGGAATAATTGAAGCTTCTTGTCATGATCTTAAGTCACTCCTTTCTTAACCTCTCTCTCCTATGAAGAATGTTATCAATTATACTTGAAGAGCAGCAGTCTACATTGGAACATCACATAGTCATTCAGACCCAGCAGTATTCACCCAAGGCTAGATAGTTTGACTAGCAGTGTATGTTAGACCCCTGTACTGATGTCCTTGGTTTCTCTAAAGTCTTCACCCCCTATTAGCTATTGACTAACCCTGTACTAGTTTCAGCAGATGTAATGATGCTGCTTCTTTTCAGTCCTGGCATTTTCTCTTTCAGTGGCTGAAACAGCACTAACAGGAACTCCATTTCAGATGTCTCAGCTGCAGAGAGGGAGGTACGATTTACAGAGACATGCTCATGCCCTGGAAGCATGTATTTACATTGTGCTAGAGCAATGTCTCTAGCAAAGCTGACAATGTCTCCTCACCTGCTCTGCAGCTCTTCTACATCCTTTTTGACCCTGCCATAGGGTAGGGTTCCTATCTGTCAATTATTATAAATTCTGTGATAAACTCTGTATTTCCTGCTGGTACTAAGTTTCACCTCTTGTTTTCTAGTGCCTTTACTCACTTTACAAGGATCCTGAGTGCATCCTCCCCCCACTTGGGGATCTGGGGCTTGGGGCCAAGACAAAGCCAGTGCAGTCTCTTCCTGCTGGTGCCCGTGGGGAGAGGCCTTCAGACAGTGCCACAGAGAGGCCCTGTCTGGCCATCTCAGGGGTGTCTCTGACCCCAGAGCTCCTCACCAGGACTGATCCTGACACATAACCATTGGCTGATGTCCCACTGTGGCCTCAGACCATCCCCATAGAGGTGCCCAAGTCTGGGGCTGCCCCACTGACCCCCAGCTGCCATGCTCCTGGCTGGAATGGTGGAACAGGCCTAGGCTGCCAAGCCCTGCCTTACCCCATCCATGAGCCCCACTGGGAACCCCTAGCATCCCAGACCCAGGAAGTTACCAGCCCTTAATGAGGCAACAGACAATACCCACTCAAATACAGCTTCTTATCTAAATTATCTATATATCTATGTCCAGTCAAATACAGCTGCTGATCTATATTGCAGGGATGGGATTTCCATAGAATCCACAATCCAGCTGATTGAATGATTAAGCTGCTGTTCTTCTCCACATTAAGTCTTTGAATACAAATTTCACATCTGATGGAAGTTTCAGGTTCAATGGAAGCATATGTCTACTCAGCCACTGCAAATACCATGAACAACAGTAAAATGTACTCTCATCTCATCTTAATTCTCTCTGGCCATCTCCAAATACAACGTCAATTGCTGCACATGACACATGATGCTGTAAATCCAACACTGCTGGTGATCTGAGTCCTACCACACTGCTCTGCTATTACCAAATGCTGCTTTACTGTCCTACTTCTTTCTGCTGGCTTCATGAGACTGAGGTAAGACCCAGGGGCTGATGTACTCTGTGCAAGCTAATAACATGAAGAGCCCTTAAAACTAAAGGCTCTTAAAAATGAACTGTAAAACTGTTAACTATTAGTGTGAGGTTTGCTTATTTGGTAGATCTTACCTTAGTGGATGAATTTCACTGTTAATATGGTGCCACATCTCTTACCTTCTACACTCATATAGGTAAATGCAGCTCCTTGGTGAGCTCTGTGTGAGCTTAATTTCAAGCCTGGCAACCTGAAAAGACAACAGTATTGCATTGTAGCGCTTATCTTCCTTGTCCCAAAACTGAAATTACACCCTGACAATCACTAGCAAATGAAGTTCCTCTGTAAAATGACCAAAACACCCAGCACATGCCTCATGTCTTGTGTTTACATCCCTGAACTCTTCATCACATGTCACCTTCTGTATCCCATCCCACATCAACAGGGACTTTAATACACCAAGTCTCCAGGGAAATGGGAAGTAGTTTATAGGACTACTTAAAGAAATGTTGTCAAATGTGGTCTTCTTACAACATATCAGCTGTCTGACTTTCCCAAGCCTTCTCCAAACCCTGCATCTTCTAAGATGTATTCCTGTGAGTTCATGCTAACTGTCTGTGTCTAGGAGAAAATTACACTGTTTGCAGAACAACAGAAAAATCTTCTCCCATTGCAGTTTGTAGAAAAGCAAATAGTGGGTATATAAAAGGTTAACTATTTTAGGACACTTCACAGAACATGAAAAATCTCTCCCCTCTAGAAAAATCTAGGAACCATAGTTAGATGCATGATGGAAGAACTCTTCATAAAACCAATAGTTCCAAGACCTTTTAGAGTCTTTCTTCTCATGTTACCTTCTGCTACAAACTTTCTGTACTCCAGTTTATCTGTGTTTAGAAAGCAAAGAACAGTCATGTAATGAAATTAAATCATATAACATCATCTTTAGTTGCTTGAAAACAGTCTCATCTATGAAAATGTATTTGTACTCTGCAAATTTATTTCTATAATTTCAAGGCAGTAAGATGCATACATCTTTCTGAGAATGCAGTTCAGTGACTCCAGTGGCTGCCGTTAGGCATCTGCTGTGCAAACGACACTATCACTTGCATAAAACCATCAGTCCAGCAAGCCAGAGTTCGTATGTCCTTTGGATAAGGTCTTTGATGAATAGACCCTTTTATCCTCTCTTTCCAATCTATTATTAATAACATTCTCTGTGATCATCCAGACACAGAGAATTAAGACAATAACTCAATAAGTGAGTACCAGAGCTTTAGTTTGCCCAATGGAATAACAGTCATTAAGTTTCTGTCAAAAGACCATTGCTTCAAACATAATGATGAGCAATTACCATACAGGCTTGGAAGGTGTTTATACGTTATATATTAAGTTAAAATATTCCCTTTTCTTGGGAGTTGCCTTGTGGTAGCACCAAAGCTATCAAATAAATTACCTAATGAAATACATTTCAATATAAAACAATCTTCATTCCCAGTGTAACCATCTCTTTAGTAATTATATACCAAGAATATAAAGTAAAGCTTTTCTATATGACTATCTTCCTGTAGACAAACTTAATGAAATAAAAAAAATGGGTCAAGGTAGATACTATTCCTGTGTTGATGAATTAATGAAAACTTTAGGAACTAACTCCTGGGACAAGGAGGGGGATATGAAACCAGTGGGAATAACAATTTTCTAATCACACAACCTTACCTTTATCCCACCTGACTTTGGACACTGTAGGCAGCCCAGAATAACTCCACTAGCCAAACACTGAAATTCTGTCTGTGTCTCTCTACTGTGTTGTGGTTTAACCCCAGCCAGCAGCAAAGCCCCACACAACTGCTCACTCCCCCCTGGTGGGATGGGGAGAGAATCAGAAGTGTAAAAGTGAGAAAAATCATGGGTTATGATAAAGACAGTTTAATAGGTAAAGAAAAAGCTGCTCACACAAGCAGAGCAAAACAAGGAATTAATTCACTGCTTCCCATCATCAAGCAGGTGCTCAGCCATCTCCAGGACAGCCGGGCTTCATCATGCTTAACAGTTACTTGGGAAGACAGACACCATCACTCCAAATGTACCCCCTTCCCTCTTCTTACCCCATTTGTATATGCTGAGCATGATGTCATATGGTGTGGAATATCCCCGTGGTTAGATGGAGTCAGCTGTCCCAGCTGTGTCCCCTCCCAACTTCTTGTGCACCCTGAGCCCACTCGCTGGTGGGGTGGTGTGAGAAGCAGAACTGACTTTGTGTAAGTGCTGCTCAGCAACAGCTAAAACATCCCTGTGTTATCATCACTCTTTCCAGCACAAATTCCAAACATAGCTCCATACCAGTGCTGTGAAGAAAATTAACTCTGCCCCAGCCAAAACCAATACAACTGACTACATAGGGAGGCAGCAATCATTGTATTCTCATTAAGTACTGAAATTAGGAGCTAGGAGAGAAGTGATCTCAGGTTGGGCATCGCCATTATGTGCATGCAGAGTGAAAAGATGAATGTAGGCACAAAAGCCTTCTGAGCTGCTGAGGTCTCTGACCATTAAGTTTTCGACAATGTGCATGGCACACCTGCTTTTGTTGGGCTGCCCTAATACTATCACTCATCCCCATTCGTTCTTTGCACTATATTCAACCAGTTAGGACCAGTCATGAAACTGCTGGTTTTGATGTGTAACTTCATGCTCTTTTCCTATTCAGAAAGTGACCTGGCAACGGGAGTGAGTGCACTGCACAATGACCATCTCTTCGCTGTATCATTTGAACACATGAAGGAAGTGTTGGGGTTTATGGACTACAAAAACTGTAGTCACAGCCTTCCAAATTTCATATCCTGTTTCTATGAGTTCTGTACATGTTTTCCTCACTATAAACATAGCTTTCTCTACCTTGTGTTTTCTAAAGCCATGACTTCTCTTTATTTTACTCACTGAAATCTCAAACTAAGTAATTGTTTTATCACAGAGGAAGTTTAAATATGGAACTAACACAAGGCAACACCCAAATTATGAATGCATCCTGAAACACAAAGGTATTAGAATCTGAGATAGGTATCTATCCACAACATCCTTCTCCCAAATATCTCAGCTGAAGTTCTGCATCCAGTCTGCAGAACTGCAATGCTGTTCTGTCCACCCCTAAATTGTAGGCAAATTCAGATCTAGATCTAAACTTTACACACAAGCATCTTTTTAGTTAAGAGAGCAAGGATATTATTAATTGGCCCTGTAGGGCCCATTCTTTCACTTCCAAATATAGTGAAAACAGATTGCTACACGCTGCAGTTACAGGAGGTAGCTTATGGTAAGAATGCATGTCTTCATACAATATCCTCAATTCATTTACCTAAAAAAACCTGTATGATTTTGGTATTTTCATCTTTCAACCTAGAAAAATACAATTTTTTTTTTCAGGGACAGTCATATTTTAGGAACTTTGATATATCTTCTGCCCTTTTGGTCAGATTCCCAGACCAATCTAAAAAGTCTCACATAGCTGCATCCCATCAACTTTGAAATCTTCTAGGGAATTGTACCAGATGATAGGCACCGTAAAAGTGATTCAATACCCAAGTTTAAGGATTGACACACCCGAAGAGTCAAATGCCTCGGTGACTGCCAATTATCTTGAAATTATCCTTAATATAACCTAGATTAAGAGAAGCAAAAATAAAAAGCTTGGTTTCAGCATTGTATTAGAATGGAGACTCTCTGCAAAGTGTTTGCTTTCTCTCCTTTGTTTAAAAAAATGCCTTCAGGAAAATATACATTCTAAATGTATTGATCATTATTTATCATCATTATTTATTTAACAGGGGGTTTATTTATTACTAGTAATTAACTACTATTAAAAATATTCATGTAATTATTTGTTAGAAGTAAATTGTTAAAGCATTATGAGTCTACATTTTTAATCTCTATAGGAACCAGTCACTCTACAAATAGTTAGAAAGTGAAAATGTTACCTACTTTAGTTCCTTTTGCCTCCGATTTTACAATTTTGTGTAACTAAGCAATTTAAACATGTTTTCCAGCTTCTGGATATGATCTTCACTCTTCATCCCTTTTCTTGCACTTGTACAGGCCTTATTAACATGCACCTAATCTAGGAATGTGCTAACAGTCAGGTTCTCTCATCAACACATACTGCTCTTGACAGTGCTTAGCTATAAATAGTCAAGCTCAGGTTTTAATCATATGATGTAGAGTTATGAATGACTTTCCATTCTTAATGCACAGTTTCAATCATTTTTACCTTTTAAACAGAGTTGAAATTTCTTACATTCATAACCAAATGTATGTATTTGTTATATATATGTATATATATGCCTTGGCTCAGAAGCTAGCTTTATTAACCAATTGTAAGTTCTTATTTGTTCAATTGATTTTAAAAACAAAAAAGCATCGGCACAAAGTAGTGGCCCCCTCATCCATTTAAACAGAAGCGCCTACAAAATTTCTTCCATTATGAGTAGTTAATGTCACTTTTCCTGTCTTCTTATTTTCCAAGTTTCTAAAGTGCTATAATTAAAAGTATATCAGTGTTTCCACCCAAGAATGTTCACAGAGCAGAGTCAAATTGACCAAAAAATACTCTCCCTCTCTTGTTCCAGTCCTTGAACCAGAGTCCTTGAATTTTCAGTTATTATCAAGTAGAATTAAAAGCAGGATTATTCATTCATTCATTTGGGAAACCTATCGTATTCAGTACTGAGGACTTAGGCTGTAGAGGTAAGGGTCTCGGATGCATCAGTCATGAAACTTTAATAATTTTCTTCCTCTTGGTCAGTCTGCTACACTGAGAATGAGCAACTGCTGTTACCTAACTCTAGGTGAAAGTTTTATCTTTGCAAAATCCCCAAACTGTGGGTCCTTCCCACTTGCATAAACAGGGCAAAAGATCTAGCTGCTTCCCCATTTCCTTCTCCTCTTTATCCTTCCTTTCCATCTCACTTTTCTGTGTTCATTATTAACAACAAATGGACAAAACCAGGCATTAACTGCACATCTGTTTCAGCTCTGGTAAGAAGTCGTAGGACACAAGTGGCAACAGCTGCCGAGCGCCTTAATTTCGAAATGGAAATTCTCCTATTAAAGCTTTCTGTAAGAGACTGGCTGATTTTTGCTGCCAAGTGAAACAGGCCAGTCCCATGGTTAAGACGTTGTAACTCCTCCCCTTTCCAAACACATACTGGCAAAATGCCATCTGTGAATTCAGTTCAGAGAATGTGAAGGCAGGGAAATGAAAGATGGTTTTCTCTGGCCATTTTCAAACCAGATTGCTAGAATTTAATTTATTAGATGATTTTGTGTAAGATGAATTTGATTTAAAAGACATGATTCTTCGTTTCTCGTATTTTTAGTACAAAAAATACATAAAATAGTAACCTCAAATTTCTGCTATCAAACTAATTTTGACGTCAGTAATTTTACTGAACTATAAAGCAGATCCTTCAGAATGCCACCAGAGGGAGCCAATGCAATTGCAAACTTGAAGTTCTAGTTCTTTGAGGGAAAACAAAACAAAACAAAACAAAACAAAACAAAACAAAACAAAACAAAACAAAACAAAACAAAACAAAACAAA
>JANIJG010008335.1:60632-83467 GCA_024611175.1 Megaceryle torquata | reverse complement strand
CCCTCAAGCACATCAACGCTCCCACACAGTCTGGTGTCGTCTGCAAACTTACTGAGGGTGCTCTCCATCCCCACATCCAGGTCATCAACAAAAATTCCAAACAAAACTGGCCCCAAAACTGAGCCCTGAGGGACACCACTGGTTACAGGCAGTCAATATATTTTTTTTTTTTTAATTTGACACAGCTCATCTTCACTGGGATGAATAAACAAACTAGTCATGATTCTGAATTGTACAATAACTTCTAGCTAGGCCACCCATGTATGCTCTAGTTGGCTGGTACAAGACATGTAGAACATCAGCTGAGTAAATTGATTGCTTTTGAGGTCTGTTAGCCACTTTAATTATTATTTGCCTTGACAACTGAACACATCCTGTGTGTCAGGCCTTCACATGTATAGGGTTTTTTTAAAGAAGTGTACACCAATCATGACCAGCTTTTTGAGCACTTAATCTGCAGGTTAGCAAGGACACTATCCTCTCCAAACATAGGTTATATGTTTGTAGCCAACATGAAGGGATATTTATCTTAGAGTGCCGCTTCCTTTGAGACTTTTCATTTGTTATGATCTTTAACCTGTTCCTTTTAAGTATTATACTTCTTCCACCCTCTTCCCACTACATTTGCCTTTTATTTTCATCCAAAGATGAAAGTTTTCTTAGAACTTACTTTCTAGTAAGGTGAGCACCAGGCAGGGGTGTTCAACAGGCCACTGTCCATCATTTATCAGCCGTCCTGGCTGACTGGGGAGGTACCAACAGGTTGGAGGTTAGCCAATATAACACCCATATATAAAAAGGGATGTAAGGATGATCTGAGGAACTACAGGCCTTCAGTACCAGGGAAGCTGATGGAGCAGATCATCCTGAGTTCCATTATGCAGCACATGCAGGACAACCAGTTGATCAGGCCCAGGCAGCATGGGTTTATGAAGGCCGGGTCCTGTTTAACAAACCTGATCTTCTACGACAGGGTGACCTGCTAGCTGGATGAAGGTAAGGCTGTGGATGTTGTCTATCTTGACTTTAGTAACACATTTGACAGTGTTTCTCACAGCATTCTGTTAGAGAAATTGACTGCTTTTGGCTTGGAGAGGCATGTGCTTTCCTGGGTGAAAAACTGGTTTAGGTGGACAAGTCCAAAGAGTTGTAGCCAATAGAGTTAAATCCAGTTAGTGCCCAGTCACAAGTGGTGTACTGGGGCCACTCCTGTTTAACATCTTCATCAACAATTTAGATAAGGGGATAGAGACAGTGCACCCTTGGTAAGTTTGCAGATGACACCAAGCTGGGTGAAAGTGTTAATGTGCTAGAGGGTAGGGAAGCTCTACAAAGGGATCTAGATAGATTGGATCACTGGGCCAAGGCCAGTTCCATGAATTTCAATAAAGCCAAATGCCAGGTCCTGTACTTTGGCCACAACCCCCAGCCGCACTACAGGCCTGGGGAGGAGTGGCTGGAGAGCTGCCAGGCAGAGAAGGACCCGGGGATGTTGCTTGACAGCAGGCTGAACATGAGCCAGCAATGTGCCCTGGTGGCCAAGAAGACCAACAGCATCCTGGCCTGTATTAGGAATAGTGTAGTCAGCAGGAGCAGGAAGGTGATCTTTCCTCTGTACTCGGCTTTGGTGAGGCCACACTTTGAATATTGTATCCAGTTTTGGGCCTCTCTCTACAGAAAGGGCATTGAGGTGCTGGAGAGGGTACAGAGGAGGGCTACTGAGCTAGTAAAGGGTTTGAAGCATGTCTCTTATGAGGAAAGGCTGAAGGATCTGGGGCTGTTTAGCCTTGAGAAAAGAAGGCTGAGGGGAGACCTTATTCCTTTGTACAACTACCTAAAGAGAAGTTGTAGTGAGGCGGGAGTTGGTCTGTTCTCCATAGTGACAAGTGATAGAACAAGAGGAAACAGCCTGAAGTTGAACCAGGGGAGGTTCAGGCTGGATATTAGGAAGAATTTATTTACTGAAAGGGTTGTCAGGCATTGGAACAGCCTGCCCAGGGAGGTGGTGGAGTCACTCTCTTTGGAGGTGTTTAAGAGATGGGTGGATGTTGTGCTTAGGAATATGGTTTTGAGGTTTTGATAGGCCTTGGAATAAGGTTGGAATTTTTTTTTTCTTTCTATGAAGAAAAATAAACTTACGGGCTTTCTAAAAAAACTCTAATTCATGTTTTCATTCAGTTATCATTCTTTAAGGCTTCCAAAGTTCTCTTTTATATACTTAAATTGGTTTATCAACATTAATGCAAGCTGTACACTTCTAAATGCCTATAGCCAGTTGATAGTAAATCAGGTTTTCATTTCACAATGGACATAAATGTTCAGCTTTTCTGAAATAAATTTTAAAGGTATACTTTCACTAAAAAGCATGCAAAGTCTTCACATTATCTTTACCATGTGAAATTTGAAGTGATTTTTACATAACTTCATATGTCAAGGTAGCACAAGTTGGAGGGAAAAGCAAATTGTTCCACAGGCACTAATCGCTTTACTAACAGACACCAAACATCACACTATAGTGCAGTATAGTCTTGTAACATATTTTTATGCAATATGTTCAAAGGTTTCTCTTAACTGTAGAGGTTGTAAAAAAACCATAATATTTCATGCCGTTATATTTTAAAATGAGTCAAAGAACCAACAACCTTTAGTACATTGTGATGGTAAGAATCAATGCAGTATAACTGAACTTTCAGTAGCAGACAGCATATTTCAGTATATGACAGGATCTAGAATAGTATATTAAAACAGAGACAAAAATCGCCTCCCTAGATTTGTATTCCAATCTGGAAACAAATTTCCATAAATAAAAAAAAAACAAACCTCTTCCAGACAAATTCAGGCACACCACTAGTTTAGAAAAACTAATAAAGGAGAGCACATACATTGAAATGAGTGGAATGCAACAAAGTCATTTCAAAGTAGTTTGAAGACTAATGTCTGTACCTCAGAGTAATTGAATAGTTTTCCCACCCAAAATGCAATTTTCTGATGAAACACTCAAAATACTCGAAGGAAATATATACAGGCATTGTTAAAACAACCTGGAAATATATACTCCTACTTTTTTTTTTCAGGGGTAAAAATTAAAGGGTCAAATCAATATGGCCTATACTCAAACAAAAAGACAGTTCAAGAAAACTTAATTAATAACAGTGATGATACTGTTCTGTTACCCGTCAAGGGACAACAAGTGTTAATGATAATTGTGAAACTAAAATATAAAGATGCTGAAAGACATAATTAAGATCTATCAGATTTTCACATGTATGCTCTTCAGTTCAAAGTAATGCTAAACTGAAATTAGGCATAAAAATAAAAGTTGCTCAAAACACTCTACAAAGAGCAGATCAAATGTCAGCATCAGATACATCAAATGAGTAAATAGGTACATAAGAAACTTTCATATATCTAGTTTCAACAAGCTGTTTAATTCAATTGAAACGCAGTGTATCAAATGCTAGTGCCTGAAAAGGGAAAATAAAATAGATTCCTTTGTTATTACAAAATTAATAGTATAAATTCTGACTATGTACCACTTTCTGTTACTAGGAATCTTCAGCTCTGGAAGAAAACCTTGCTCCAGTAAACTTAAAAAAAAAACCAAGGCAGTGATTTCGCCACAGTTCTCATTTTGAACTCTCATTAGTTTCACCGATAAGAGAGCTCAACTTACTTCCCTGCCTCAAATGGATTGGAAATCAACCACTGTCTTTATCAGAAAGCGTTTCTCTGTGCTGAAATTCGATTCAAAAGGGCAACACTGGGCTTGTACAGGAAAGTTTTCCTTTACTTCTCAAGTTGTTTTTTTTTTTTTTTTGTACATGGCACATTGTTACTGTAGATAAGCAAAAGACAACAAAATTGTCAGCAGATATAAAAGGCCACTAAGTACTATCTCTGATTTTGGAAGAAACTTCAACATCATATGATGAAATGGCCATACAAGACCTAGCTTCATGCCTGTATTTGTTAGCTATCACAAGATTTGTTATTTAGTAAGCTAAGTCTTAACTTCTGATAAAGCTCAGTCCTTCTTCTGGGAAAAAAAAACTTTAAAAAGAAGTACTCTTTTTAATATTTAATTTAGGTACAGAAGTAGAAATACTGGTTAAAATGGTAGTAAATGATAACCTCATAAGAGAGGGATTGGTGCAAATCCCTGTTGAGAAAGTGTATTTTGATTAAAAAACAATGCTGACTTTATTAAAAAAAAAAGTATTGGGTTATCCTTCACAGCTGCCTCAGATCTGAAAATGGCTTTGTAAGTAAAAGAATTTTTACCTAAAGAAAATTGAGAATTACATTTGGACTTGGTATTAATTGTACATACTAAAGCACGGAAATACAGCAAGTTACATTTGTGAGTGCTTGAGGCTTAGATGACTTGTAGAGCCCTCACCTAGTTAAGGAAATCCATTTTCTACTTATTCTGTCATTACTATCACTTAAAAGTTTTGTCTGAGACAGAAAAATAAACCTAATTCTGTCCCCAGGCTGTCTAAGTAGCTAGAAAACATAACTATATGCACACTGCTGCCAACTTTCATGATTTTATCAAAAGCTGCAGTGCATTTGGTATTTTCCTCAGAGGCTAGGGTCAAGGACTCACGAGCTCCCACATTTGCCTAATATGGAAAAGACAAAACCATCAGAACAAAACTCTTGCAAAACAGGAGTTTGAAGTCGCATGATTTTCCAGAGCTTGGGGTTAGTAATACTCATGTGAAGCTTTATGAAGAGGGTAATACTGGAAACAGAAATAATTCACTTTAGGGAAATACAGTCTCACGTATCACCTAAACAAGTTCCCTGTAGAGATGAACTATTTACCAGTTTGCTACTCATCATGTCTTATTATGAAGCACTACTAGAGATGAATGGATTAATACATGATTTATATTGAACTGTCTAAACGTATCAGTTTACCTTCCTAGAAGTCAAGCACTGTCACAGTCATCTTTCTCATTTCTCTTTGCAAATACACTGTTTAAGCTGCACCTATAATGCAAAATTAACCCAAGTAATTGTAATCAAGTTAATTTGCTTCATTGTCTGCCTAATAAGCACCTCCTTCCTCACTCTCTGTGTGTCTGATTTTACGGCTTAGTTATGTCTCTTAATTATGCATGCCATTTAACGGCACTTCCTCAGCCCTGAATCCTGGTGTGCAAACATAACCAATGTCTACTGCACTGATTTATCAGGAATTCTTTAACTGATAAAAAGATCATTAAGACTTATTTTTCACTAGAGAAGAGTTACCTTTAGTTAATAATAATGGAAGAGATTTCAAATGCCCAAGACAAATTGGAGAGAAAAATCAATGGAATTTGCATTCTCAGCACACATCAGTCTCTTGGAAAAATCTTCCCTAGTGTTACCACTACTCAAATAATGATTTATATCTGTATTTACGAAGCAATCCAGAGTCAGGAATTCACTACTCTTTATTTCCTTCTCAAAGATACTGCTTACAGTCCTGCAATTAGAATCCATACTAGATGGTTCTCATTAATAAATCCTTAGAGGTTTCATAATCACCTCTGCCAGCATGTATTTTAGAAATTTGTGCTCATTTTAAGCAGCGAGAGAGGTATTCATTACTGTATCAAATGAATGATTTTCAGTTTGATTCTATTGCAGTGAACTGAGTGTACTGAACCAGGGTTTATATGGTTTGAAGGTTTGCTAAGAATATTTCTCTCAGTTCTAACTGAAACTAAAATGCAGAAAACTTTTGGCTTTCTTTGGTCCAGTCTTCACAAAGCATTCATACAAAGCAGTTAACTATTTCTCGCTTTACCCTGACACTGCAGGTACAGTACAAAATATAGAATATCTATGTGTATAAGACTTTCACTATCCTTCCTCAGAATGCCCCTCCCTGTTTCATGGGTAATGGGCTCAGTGGTATGCTTAAGTTCGATACCATTACTCTTAAATGTTTGCTTTCTTTATCAAGATTATTTAAATCTTAGTCTTCTAATTCTCTTTCAGTCATGAGTAAGGTGTTTATTGTTTATTAAACTTGATGGATTTATTCTGACTTCAGAGAAGCTTAGAGATGTCAGCTTTATTACTACTGTCAGAGCTGCAGGTACCTCCAGCACAACAAAAATTGCCCTTTAAAAGTATTAATGTAAATGCTTTTAATGTGATAATTTGTATTAGGTGTCAGAAATAACCATGTACTTACATCTAATACCTTTGCAACTAAGTGCAAGAAGTATAAAATCATTATGGTGCAAGTCTACTGAAATCAAACATTTTCCACCTGTCAGAGCCATCAGTAGAACATACCCTAATTACCATTCATCACTTTATAGTGTAAAAAAAAATTCAACCATCTTAAAAATCAGTATCAGATCTTTTTATTTCCATTCAGTTCATTCTTTGTTTTTAAAGTCAACAGCATTGGACGTATCAGTACTACCTTACTTTAACACAATCTCACCAAAAAGCGACTGTATCTCTAATTGCATAGCAGTCTTTGCTCTTGAGATGTTTGTGAAAGGGCCAATATAAAATTTTCTTGAAAGTACTACTAAAATAAGAATAACCTAAGTATGGAAAGAAATAATACTGATACCATAGACCCTGCCTCAAGATGTTAACACTCAAGTGGCAGAACTGGGTTAGAAAGCTACATTACAAGAAAAACAAGAATACCTCAGTGATTTCTTAGCTGACTCCATTTCATATTTTAGACATGTATTACTGTTTCTTAACTGACATATTGCATATAAGCAGAGTACAAAATATTAATGAAAAACAATAAAAATTAAGGAACATAATAGTCTATACTACTACATTTTTTCCTCTCATTTGCCCATCACATAGAATTTATGTATTTATTAGGGAACTTTAGGAAAAAATAATAGGTCTTAACTTGATTTTCAAGTTCCTTAAGGACTTTTGAAATGCCTAGTTCTAAATCACATGGATATTATTCTGTTATCTGATATGAATGCAAGTGGAAAATGTAATATTTTTTGGTGGCTGGTTTCATCATGTTCTGCTGCATAGAAACTGTAGGAGTGTGTCATTTCCAGACATGTTTACAGTGTCTTCAAAACATGAAGATAATCTTAAACAGCACAGACAGATGCGTTTATTGAGCAAACCAGATATATTTTAACTCTTTAATAGCTAGAGTGGGAAGTTATTAATAATTGTTCCTTAGATTAAAAGTCTCTGATTTCATCTTCTAGAATTTAAAGTATGACTGCATTCTGTCTATTTCTTTGAAATATAAATTTTTCACTGATGACAGAAAAAGAAAAAAAAATTTCTAGACAGTTCTTCTCCAGATGCCTCCCCATTCCTCTTCCCTTTGTTCTTGAACAGCTTTTTTTATTTGCACAAGTGACTATGTACACACAAAATCCTGAATTTCAAATTTTACTCCCCTGTTCTTATGCTCTCATTTTATGTTGTTCATTACAAAAGGTGGAAATTTTCCTTCAACTTTTTATCTTCTTTCAGCACCTTCCTGGTTGGTTTTTTTTTTTTTTTTAAGAAAATTTAATTTCTTTTCCATCTACCCTCTAAGTGTTCTCCTTCTTTCTAATATATGATCTCATTCACATTAAAAATTGTACCAATATCAGAAAAGTCCTACAGAAAAAATACTATTTCATTACTTATCTACCTTCTAAAACTGCTTTTCTTTTTGTCCTTACTTTCTGTTTTTATTAAGGGCAATAAGCTTAATACACTAGGTCTAAACACTTTTTCATTCTTTAAAGGAATAAAAGTTTGATAAATCAAGATGAGCAACCTTCTTTCATCCTTTTAAGCTATCAACTATATAGCTTCATATGTTATGTATATTATAGTGAAAAACTTGTATTTGCACTGAGGAGGCAGTGTTCTAAATCTCAGCAACCTTGTTTTCCTCTGTTTTTACAGTGTCAAAACAATGCAAGTAATAAGTACATTGCTGTTTCTTCTATTAGGCTTTGCTCATAACTAATAGATTTATATTACGTTTCATCTTCTGCTCTTTGTCTAAACGTCTGTGGGTGGAAATGGAAGAAGACAGAGGAAACTATGTGCCTATTAAATTTACACCATAATGCACTATATAGCACAAGATAATCTTTATTTATGCCTAACAAGAGCCTAATCAACATACATTACAGAAATTAGTTCTTATTCTTTGCATGCTAAATATGTAGCATATTTAAGGGAAAACCAACGTAGGTAACAAGTGTACACTAAATTACACTGATTCGGCATACAGTAGACACTTTAAATTGAGTATATGGCAACTTCCACTGATTTGATGTTCTGTCAGGCTGTTAAGGATGGCAGAAGTATACATTAAGCAGGGAAGTGCCTGATTCATATTATTCTTTCTTGTTGTCTGCCTCCGCTGCCATATCCACTTTGCAGACCTACTGAATGCTAAACGAATGTAAGCTGTATTTCCAAATGTGCCCATTTTTATGATCAGCTTAAGCCATCATTTACATAATAGCTGAATTTGACTTGGAGGCTTCAACAGAATTGCAACCTATTCCATAGGGTAACTGGACAAAATTACCACTGCTTTGAACTGCAGAATTCAATGCTGTCATTATTACTAATTCAAACTAGTTCCACCTACTTCTACTACAAATCCCTAATTTGTATACATAGTCTACTTGAAGGCTTATAATTGAAAAAAAAAAAAAGTAGCACTACAGAATTATGGTCAAATATTTGTTCTAATATGATTACAGTACTGTACAAGAAGTCAGGGAATATTGATATTTATCACTACAGTGACAACAGTTTCATTAAGTCTTTAGTACTTTAGGCTATGTATGACCTTTCTGGTAGAACTTCCATATAATTAGCCAACAGTCACAAAAATATTACTGTTTCCACTCCTGTCCCATAATATTCTAGAGACATGACAGTCACATTTTTCATTTAAAATTAACACTACATTAAGATCTTTCATTGCTGAAACTCCTATGTCAGGCACATATCTTAGTTTTTTTCTGTATTAGCTTTTGGGTTGTTTTTTGTTGGTTTTGTGGGGGTTTTTTTTCATATTTGAACTCATATTTTTGACAATACTAAAAACACTAGTGTATCTTTCAATGTCACAACACTGCACTGCAATTTAGTTTTGTTCTAAGTCCTTAATAATTTTTTTTTTCTAATTGAAAAATCCAAGAACAAGAACCTTAACCAAGGCATCCTGAATAAGAATTTAAGAACCAATGTGATCAGTTCCAAACATATATGCTGGCATAGAAAAAAAAGATTGAGTCTTTCAGAATATTTCACTCTGTACTGAGCCTGTGATGTTAGCTTTTTGCATCATGTCCAAAAATTTATATAATTACGAGCAACCCACAGAATCATGAATATATTTTGAAATAGAGGTTGCAAAACACAGAAAAAAAGCGAGAATCCATGTACTTGGTCAGCGCTATTACAATAGCACAGACACAGCCTAACAAATTTATTTACAAAAAAAAAAAAAAGAAATTAAGACTAATTACACCTCACAAAGTATAGAAATTCTCTACCCAGAAGTATCAGATATTTCAAAATATTTTCAAGCAGAAACCAACATGAAAAAAAAAAGAAAGGGAAAGATCACAATTAGAACATTTTGAAGTATTTTTCAAGTAATACCAAAAAATTGCCACTATGAACACAATTCTCTGGCCCTTGTCCTTAATTTTAGACACACTATATAAGCAAGATTGCATTGCAGTTTGGAAGAGGCAGTTGAGCAGGCAAGCACAGCCAAACCACAGGAAGACATGGGAAAAACATAAGTCATATTGTAATCATTTCAGGTGTTTACTTAATGGAAGTCTAGACATTTGTGTTTATCCGGTATATTGAACATATTCTAATTTAAATCAAGATGACACACAACACAAATAGTGTGTGTATGGGGGAGAAATAGATTTCTCTTGTAAGCAACAGAACAAGTAGAAATCAAAGTTTCATAGAAAATCAATGCTATTTAAAGTCTTCAGTGAAGTTCCACAGGAAGGCTGAGAAACTTTTGAAAACTCTGTTACGTGCAATCTATATAGATTACTACAAAATGGGCCCTCAGTTTTGATCACTGTGGTTGATACAGCTTTTGTATAAGGTATCTATTGAGAACACTGCTGTTAAAAGAAATAGGAATTTTACAGGAAAGGTAACATTCTACATTTTAAAAAACACTTGAAATTATTCATTTCCTATGACTATGAGACATATTCATTCACCTATTACATTTGTTCAAACTCTTATCTTGAAGACATTATTACATTCCATTCCATGAGAGAATCATAATTTTAACTGGTTTGGAAAGCTTATGGAGTTCTACAAGGAGAGGAAGTAAAAAAATAGAGTGTAAGAGGAATGGCTGTACAACAGCTAGCTACGTCTTCTGATCTCACATCATCACTGTATGACATACTTCATTCTCTCCCATCTTATTTTGAGACAAAAGCATTGGACCTTGCATTTATCAGTGATGAATGTGGTATCATCTAAACTACGGAGATATCTTTTTAGTATTAGCCAAAAAAAAATATTATTTGGAATATAATTTATGATTTTTCTTCAACGTTGCAAATCCCCCAGCAAAAGATGAGTAAAGCATACAACACCATTTTTTTAGCTTCTTTGATAAAGGCCAATGAAACTTACACCTTGTTCCTGTATTTACAATAATACAAGTAACTACCATCTCAATCTGCATTTTTAAACTAATCCCAGTGCCTACATATGTCATATTTACAGATTCAATGGAAATGCTGTTTGTTGCTACATGTAAAACTCTGACAGATGATGAGGTGTTGTTTGATCTGTGGTTTTTATTTTGCCAGGATGTAGGGATCTCACAAGCCCTGTGTAAGCACCTACTATGGGCTATTATAGAATAAGGACACTTTTGCAACTCGGAAGACAAAAATTGTGAACCCAAGTTTTCCACAGAGCAAATAATGAAGAAAGATTATTTCAACCACCTAAATAGAAGCCTACACCACTTAATGAAAGTCCCCCTTAGACATCTCTTAGTTTCTTCGTAACTATCTAATATCAAAAAAGGGTTGTTTAATGCCCTGTGACACACAACTCTGATTATGTCTCCAGCTTTACTTCTCAAGACTGCTTATTATGGAGGGAGCAGAGGAAGGGTACCCAGAGTTAATATTTTTCATAAACTAAAGGAATCTTTCTGAGTCTACTGAGTCACTACAAGCACATGAAGTGGAATTCTTTAACAAACACTTTTGGATACAATGTCTGAAGAAACATTTAAAAAAATAAAAATTAGTTAATCATTTCACACTCTTTAATTTTTTTAATAATTGGATGCAGTCAAGCTTTAACAATTTTGTAAAACATGATGGAAGAAAAATACTTTCACCTGTAGCTTTAAGTAAAAATGTAGACTTCAATGCCTTCAGTACTTCGTTTCTGCTACAGGGACAACTTCTGTAATCCACTTTTTTCATCTCTGAGAGCAGCAGAGGGATGGCAGCTTATTTAAAAACCAATATTTTTGGGGTTTTATTTCATTTTGCTTCTATAGCTAAAAAAAAAAAGTTCTTCTTATTCAGCTCTGCAGATTATATAACTGTTTATATAAAGTAGCCTTCAACATTTAGCAAGTCACACATAATAGCTTTTATTGTTTTTGAGAGATCAGATATGGGTCTTTTTTACTGTCCTTCCAGCCTTTGTGATTTCTTATGTATGTCTGAATTATGGTAATAGAACTAAGACACAGAACCCGGTATACACAATGTATTCTATTATATGGAGCTTAGTAACCTTCAAAAGTTGGATGAAAATGCCACATTAATTTTTGAAGCATATTTTATACATTGTTTCTTTTTTATTATTAAATGATATGTTTGTATTCCATCAACTAAAATTTGAAAAAATTTATATATATTTGTGTATCCACTTAGTTCTAGCTGATGTATTTATATGTAAATTTATTAAGAAAGAAATAAATTTGAAAACAGATTGAATTTGTTTCAATTTCTAGAATCTATACTATTTTCCAACTGTCTAACAGTTATTCTGAAGTATATTTATGACTCCATAGTTTAATACACTTGGAACTGGGTCCTTTTGAGTGCAGACCCACACATAGAACAAACCAGAAGTAATACATAAAAACTATCTTAGCATAGAAAAATCATGTTCTCTTGTGGCAAAATGTAGATAGAAAGTTATTGTTTGATAAGTTTGTCCTATATTCTTTCCTGTATGCCCATTTTTTATGATATAGGGCCTTCGGACTACTGAAGTGTGGTGAAGCTGGTTTGAACACCTGAAACTGTCGACAACTGTAGCTAAATATTTCTTCCTTTTTATTTCATATACATTGAGTCCTCAGGCTTTATCAGACTCTGTATGATAACTGAATAAACTCAACATTCTGACAGGCTACAGAAAGCTCCACAGGATCATTTACATGCCTAAATCTGAAATAGCTATTCTCTGTCACTAGCCACACTTAACACAGGGAAGATTTTACCAGGAAGATTTTTTTACTAATATACCATGAGCTATCCTTGCTGGCACAACTAGAAGCAGCTACGTTTTGATGGTGGTCACCAAATCAATGCTGAACAGGGCTCCTGAGACACAGTTTTCGTTCTCCCTGATGAGCCTTTTATTGTCCCTGTTGAGCCTCCGAGCATCTCTGCATCACCCTCCAGGAGGGCAGCCAGCATGGTGCGCTCCCTGCAAATGACATCTGGAGAAGAGGGCAAGAGTGATGCTCACGTCTTTCCCTAAAAGACAGTGAAGAAACCATTCTTCCCTTATGGCATACATACTCAACTCTTGCTTCTCATTAGTAAGTCCTAACCACTAACTTACACAGGTTTTCTTAATCCTTTTTTACGGAGGTAGGGGCAAGACGATACTCCTAGTCAAGTTCAGTTATTCCTCTTTAAGTAGAATGAATGGAAGCTCATTAAGCAAAAGAGAAGAAAGAACAGGGGTTGGTCATGTAGCCTACTGGTGAAGATGCTTTTTTAGGAAGATAGGAAATTCCAGTTTCTTCTATGATATCTATTAAATATATAAAAATAACACCAATAAATAGAGAAGAATGAGATCTCAATATGGTGAGATCTGGGTGAGTATGCCAAAACCACATGCCTGTCATTCCTTTTGAATCTGCAATTATATTAGTTTCAAATGATACAGAGCTCTTATTAGACACTACTCCATCAACTATAAGCAATACTGCCTGCACTGATCTTGTTTCCTACATAAAAATCACAGAACTAGAATCACTGTGTCACTGAAATTCGTATCAGTTTACACTCCCTTTGTGTTCAGACACTCTCTGGACAGCAAGAATTCTGGAAAGTTCATGACTCATTACTATGCCATAAAGCAATACTGATTAGTTCCTCCCTTGCCTTAATGCCTGCGTGTTTCACAGCCTTTATTGTTGATCCAGAGTCTGTAGTGAATAGAAGACTTTAACAGTAATTCATGTATCTGATTTTCAACCTATGTGCCAGTGCTGCAAAAAGGCACTCCCCTCTCTGACTAAACTGATCCCAAGTCAGTCTATAGATGGCTTCAGCTGCCATCCATGTTTCAGTAGGATGGCTCATAATCCTCACTTCTAGCACCAACACCTATAAGCAGCTATCATTTCAGAAAGTCATGAGGTAATGTCTGATGCTTTCAAAAACAAGTTGTTTCCCCTCTGTTGGAAGCTTGTCCTTGTACTGGTTCCAGGAACAGGCCTTTTTGCTTTCTGATACTTTGTTCAAAAGCTTTAGTATTTTTTAAGAAGTATAATATCATAGGCACTGAATCATTCTGAGAGTAGCAGTCTTTACACCAATTCGTTATTAACTGTAGCTCTTCTGAAGTTGGATGTATGCCTGTTTCTTTGTAAAGAAATCAAGTTGTTTCTGTCACAGCAGGCAGTTCTCAGCAAGCTTTAAATCCTATTCCCCACCCTCACTATACGCTAGACAATTTAACATGTTTCTCTCACAGCGACTGTACACAGGGAAAATAAATGACTAGCCATTCCAAATCCTGCCGTGCCTCTGGCATTTTCCTCTTGATGATCTCAAGAGCACTATTAACACCAAATATACACCTGTGGCTAAGAGATAAAATAGCAAAGTACCTTCTTCCCTTGGAAGAATGCCTTGCAGCACAAGACTCATTAATCTCTCCACTATTTTGTTTGGGTGCTCCGAACCACACATTTAAGAACTACTCTACATTTCATCTGATATACAAAGTAACACTCAATAAAACTTGATTTCCTCTACAATACATACAACCCACCCCTCCACCCTTGCCCTTTTCTAAACCTTCTGGAACTGGAAGACCTTTATCATAAAATTTTAATATAATCTTAACTGAACATGAACCAAGGTATGACAGAAACACTATTTGCCTGAGATCATCAGGACCAAATTTTTCCAAGTCCCATTTGAGAGCAGTGCCAAGTTATAAATTTGTTGGTGTAGTCAGGCAGTCCCAGAGCGTGCCTGACCCCCCCCCTCCCAGTACTGCCTGAGTACTAGGTATCAACTTTGCTATTTTCTTGTTACAGAGTATGCTTTTACAATTTGAGCATGCTGTGCAACATCTGCTGAAGCTGCTACTGACTCTCTCTTTTTATGTGCCACAATAATCTGCTTCCTGTGCCAAATAGAGAGAAAAGAGGACCAGATCGAAAGGTGGAAAATGGGCTAAATTTGTGCAGTGGGTTGAAGTTTAACACAAGTGAAGACGAAAGAACAGGCAAGCAGATGACTGTCTCTGTTATCAGTCTAACCAATGCTGCATATGTCTCTGCCAACTTGCTCAACTAATCTTCCCACCATTCAGTAGGTTGACTCCAAATACAAGCAGCAGCTGCAAAGCATGTATAAAAATGCTGGAATTCAAATCTCTAGATGATAATGCAATATAATGGCACAGTCTTGATTCTTCCTCTTGTCTATTTATTATGGCAAGGCTAGCAATAAACAATTCCAAGTGGACAGTGCCAGCTTGGAGGGCAGACTTAAGTAGAATTTAATAACCTGAGCTAGCTAGGAAAACAGGAGGGGTAGAGGTGAAAGGCAGCAATTTCTGATGGAGAGTAGAATCCATCAGAAAAATTGCTACCATTGGAAAAGCAGTTGAGAAAAACTAAAGGTAATTCCATCTGGGGAGGCCTCTTCTGCAGTGCCCTGCCTCTGGGCTTGTTTAGGGATGCAAATTCCCTCACATTGCTTACCAGAGCTCACCAGTGTGTTTTTACCGTTCCAGTTTAGAAGAGAGTGCCAGGATGGACACCGTTCACATAGTTTACTTCTCAGTAACCCTGGGGAAAGGGGAAGGCTAGGACATGAAGATAAATAAGAATGTAGTAAAAAGTAGTAGTTTATGGAACTGCATCTCCCACATGGCATGCTGCATACATGCTGTACCTATCCTCAATCCAGAAAACATCTCCCCATCTGTCAATTTTCAAACCACTGTACACTTTTTTTTTTTTCTTTTTTTTGTCTATGTCAAGCAGATTAAAACCTTCTTTTGTGGTGTATTTATCCTTCAGCTGACTGTTGTCAACTTGTTTCTGCTCAGTTTGGATCAGCTCACAATGACAGCCCAGCCTGCAAACATGACAGTTTCACCAGCCTCAGCCCAGCTGCCAGCATTGCAGAAGTGTCTCCCATGTCTCTGCTCACCCTTCACTAAAAGGCTCCAGCATCACTGTTCTTTTTTGAAAGAGGCTCTTATTCACTGTCCCAGAATTCCATCCTTACACTTTCATCCCCAAATTTCTCTTCATTAAGCCAACTACAGATAGGGATTTCACCCTTGCCAGTTCACTTTCATCATATTCTGATTAACATATTGCCCTTTTACCCAATTTGGAGGGTAATCCTTTGGACACCTCTCTCCGTGATGAGCCCATGCATAGATTAAGGAATAACTGCATTTAAGCCTTCTAACTTGAAAAAGGACAAACCTATTCTGTTAGGGTACATAGATGGTGGAATGCCTGAAAATGGAAAGTTAACAGATTTGGATGAAGATTGGAGTCACATGCATTTAAAGAGCTTCTTTTGTTACAAAACATCACCACACACACAGAGAAAAAAAACAACCTTACTCTAATTTCCTCTATCAACAAAAAATTAGGTCTCATTATGCTCATTAGGCAGGTAAAACCTGATTCGGCTCCAGTGACTAGCTGAAGTAACATGGACATTAACAATTGATTCACAGAAGTCTTTTGAACTATGCTGTCATTTTTCCCAGTTTCATTCATTCTCATACAGCTGATACCTGCAAAATATGCTATTATAAAGCATATGATGCATTTGCATCTCCCCCTGCACATTTTCTTTACCACAACTGATGACCTTGTTACTGATTATGCTGCCTTACTCTTTGAAAGACAACAATTTAAAAAAATATTTATTCATTTATTTGTAACTATTAATTCCTTGCCTTCTATATTCTTATCAGGTCTACTTAATGATTTATTTTCCTTTGATTAACTTGAAAACTATTATTAGCTAGCTGTATCAGCTACCTATATTATTACATGTTAGGAAGCTTTTGCATGTAAGAAATCAGTGACTGGGTTGTCCTTGATGTGCTCCTGTTTATCATGCTCAGATTTGTAGTAATCTCTGCCAAATCAGCCTTCTTTTGTTCCCCAAGCTTTTAGCTCTTTTAGTAGAAAAGCACTCTCACAAATTGTGCTTCACTTTTCATATTCTTATTCATCAAATTTCTCCATTACTATTTCATAATCATTTCCATCATCTTCACATTTAAATGCTAAAGTTTAAAATATTTGTTCTGCCTTCATCTCCTTGACGTACATAATAGCAGCATAGCTACACTTACTTGCCATGTACTTTTGGATCTGTGGGTATCCTGTTAGTGGGTCAAGAGTTATTTCTCATTAGGGCAAGCTCCTGAACACAAAACCTTCAGGATGATTCATTTCTTCTTTTAAACCAAATATATACTTATGTCTTTGTTTTACTAAACAAATCCTTTCGGACAAGCATCTGACTTAGTTACTAACACAAGCAATTCATTTACAAAAGCCCCGGGTTCCATGTGTACACTTACTTACTGAATGGATTTTCCAATAGCACCCAAAATACTGGTTACCACTGAATTGTGGCTTTGAGGAAAAAGAAAAAACAAACTAAAACACTGCTGTTTGTTTCTTATCAAGAAAATCAAATAACTAGTTAGATTAAAAAGAAAAAAACAAACCCCACACAACAATGAAACAAACCACACACACACAAAACACATCAAAACACTCTTGTTGAGTGCTGTTTGTCTCCCTGCAAGCGTCTACTTATTTGATTTTCTTACACATGACAAAAACATAATAAAGAACTAATTCCACTCTAAAATTCAGAGCTATATCAGCTTTATTAGTGATGCCTCTCCACATTAGTACTTCAGAACCACCACTTCAACTATCACTAAAATTCATTTCATAATCAATGAAACAAGTTCTTGTCACATCTTCCTTGATTTATTTAAAAAGAACTTAGCCCATACAAAAGTGGCCATCTTTAAAACTAGTAAATTATGTTTAGGCTCTTGGTAAATAAATTTTACTAGATTTATCTGCCCTTTCAAAGAAATCAAATAGACCATCATTTATTCATGAATCAAAATTCAACACATTTTTTTGGCAGCTGGGCATAGACAAATCAGATTAAAAAAAAAAAATTAAAAAGCAGCTTCATTTTGTATTTCTTCAGGAGGCAGCTCTGCCAGATCTTTTGTGGATTTCCTCACAGTTGTTTTACTGAGATAGTATTGTCCACATCCATTGACAGTAGTCAAAATAATCCTCATCCATAATAAGCTGAATTTTGAGCCAGAACCTGACTCCTCCAAGTGGGAGTTAATATCATTAAGCATCAGAATGTAACTTGTAACTTGTTGGGGCTGTACTTCTGATGAGCAAAGGTTATTATAGCTCTGTGTGTGTGTGCGCACAACTGCATGCATGCTCACAAACACAGTGCCAGAGAAAGGGAATTCTTTCTTTCCTTTTTCAGTCTGCAACACCTTTCTCATTCCATTATCCCCTTTATAATTAAAATCTTCATCTGGGCTAAGGGGTGAAAGCTGAGAGATACAGGATACAAATTAAATAGACAGAAGTCAACACACACTTCTTTTACTCTCATTATATCCCTTATTTGCAAACTGTCAATCACTTGATTTGGTAGCACACTAACATGGAGGTACTGCCTATGCACAGTATCTGTCCTTAGATATTTGAAAACGGGCATCTCACTCAGCAACACAGCTCACTGTGTTCTTGCACACACAATGAAAAAGGTGTCACTTGACCTTTATGAAAGAGGTGTGTATATGCATGGGGAAAACACCACCACATGAAGATATACTAGATTTCCAGGTCCTTTTGGAATGATATCTTCCTGTACAAGGAAAAAACAAAACAAAACAAAAACCAAACAAAAATAAAAAACCCAAACCAAAAAGATTTTTAAAAAATCCATGTTTTGCTTTTCTTTGAAATCATAGAAGGCTTCACACCATACTCCCTTGCCATTCTCTGTTCTTTTCCCTTGCAGTACTGATGCATAAAAATCTCTATATATTTCTTTGCTACCAGGAGCTGCCAAATTATCTTGAGATTTTACTACAGTATGTAGGTTTCCTTATGGGAAAAAAAAAAATGAGTACCAGAGACCTAAAATTCACAGCTCCAGAAGAATTGTCGTAAAGTTTTCTTTTCTTAAGTTCATGTTAAAACTCAAAAAACCCACAGAGTCCGTGAAGTGAAACTAAGAAAGAAAAAAAATAAGACTACTTGATATTTTCATTACTCCCTTTTCACCTTTGTCACAAAAAAAAAAAGTTTTATTGAACATTCAAAGCAAGTTTAAAATGGCCACACCATTTATATCTGAACCTACAACCTTCTATCCCAAAACATTTCATCCTTAGAGGTTTGGGGGGGGGGTGGTGGTTTTGTTTGTTTTTTTTTTTTAAACAGATTTGGCTTTGCTTCCAGTGCACTGCTTGCATTATTACATTAAGGGAAATAAAAGTGATACTATATATACATTGATAAATACTTTCAAATATATAAACATGTCTTCCCTTCTGCAAGTTAAGAAATGCACAATTTTCCCATCAGAATAAAAGTAAAGTTAGTGGCAAATATATTGAAATATTTTAGGTTTTTCAAACGTCTCCATTTTACTCGTATTCTGGGTTTTTCTAGAATTTCACTACAACTTAAAAAAAAACCCCCTATTTACCTCTCTAATCCCCTATATAGTATTGAATTGAATCATGTAATTTTGCAAGTATTATTCTACTTTGAAAACCTACTTAATTTGGAAGATTTAGGCAAAGACACATGAATCATAAATTTGACTAGGAATACTTGTTTTATTTTTAGTGAGATAATTGATAACAATTAATTTACAGCTTTAGAAATGCAACTTTCTTGAGGAAACTTTGTATGATATTTAAAAGCAAGTATCAGAAATATAATGCAAGAGAGAAACAAATAAAAAGACTCTTGGAGAAAAAAAATATGAAGGATGAGAAGAGTGTTGGCTTATATTTATATAAGACCACCTTATATTTATCATCACCTATATCTTATCTACTAGTCAGTCCTGGTGTATGATTCCCAGAGGTATGTCTTTCTCAGCATTGTGCCATGAGGCATTACTTAATACAAAGCAGAACTGTAGTTAAAATTCTTATTATGCACTGTTTTCCTACTGTTGCCTCTAAGGCAAAGAGAGACCATTGAGCTGTACTGTATTGAAGCCTTCAAATGTAATTTCAGCCTAATGCTTTGCATTAATATGTGACATCCCTGAGTGCTCTGCTCTGAGACAGAACGAAAGAATGACTCAGGTACTGCAAAAGGCACATCTCTGATTAAATACAGCAATGGTATTTACACTGCAAAGCCACTGGCAAAATAGCTTAAGAACTGATGAGAAGAAGGTTCCATCACAAAAAAAAAAAAAAAAAAAAAAGTGTAACCACTTTATGTAGACAGATTGCCAGTACTCCAAGCAGAAAGCAAGCAAAAAATTAGCCTAATATCCATACTTGTGCAGAAATTACTAAGGTATCTTTAATAAATAATATTGAACATGGATATTAGCCTCTGCTAAGAGCATAGAGCTCACTCATTCAGCAGTGTTACATGTAACACCTTTGCATGGATGAAGTCTCCCAGTCAGATACCGACATGTTGTAGAATGGCGTGTTTTCCAGGAACTAGTCATACTACTGTTTGTAATTTAATAGTTATAACCCCACAGTACAAAATGCTTCATTTTCATTTTTCCCTCCATAGGTTTACATTTCTTAGTTATTACCAGTGCTTTGAAAAAAGATATTATCACTCCATTTTCTGATGGGGAAAACGCATAGCTCTTCCTCAAACATAATGCATGAAATCATCTTTCTTTTCAACATAATAAGGACACTATATCAACACAGTAATATATATTCAACTGTGAATGGTTTCCTCATTTTTTGTCATCCACGTTACATTCTGAAACAAGTTTCAGCAACATACAGTTCTGGTTTCTTCTCCATAGCTGTTCTCCTAGCACCGAATTTCACTTGGTATCTGCTTCTCTAACATGTGGCTTTCTTTTGCTTTTTATTATACACCTTTACTGGAAAACTATGTGATCAGAATTTAAAATGAATAAAAATGAATTCTCATAGTGTGCTATAATGCATGTGGACTGTAGCAATTGTGCAAAAAAAGTTCTAGCACCATACATACCACAGAAACAGTTTTAAAAAGCAAAAGACCCAAATGGTAGGTAGTATAGACCACCAGACACTGAAAATTTTAGAACAAAACTACTCTGGCCCCACTGGACTCAAGGGTAACTTTGTCAGTGCCTTTTGTACAATTGCACACGCTAACTTTACCTAGAGTTTTATTTGACAGCTCCCCTAAAGCTATGCCAGTGCATAAGTGTAAATACAGAAATGCTTGTGTTTTCCCCAAATGCCATACAGTAAGAAAAACAGTGTGCTGTAGGAATTAGTTAATTTTAACAGTCTCTTTTTAACACTGTCTCAAAACAAAACAAAACTAAAAAACCCAACCACAGTAAGAATGATGCAAAGAAAACTGCAGCTCTTTCCCCTACAAAACCAGCTAATGCAATTTAAAACTTATAAAATGGGAATGAAAAGACTCTCAGAGTCTAATATTTTTTGTCAACTTAAAAAGCATTGAGAATGCCCTACTTATAATGCCTCCATAAAACGCTGTAATATATCCAGTACATTGCTTTGTTTACTGTTAATAACTTCCATTTCATGAACCATACTCTGGAAATTTAGAAGAATTTGAATACAGAACTTACTGTACAAAAATATTTCTAAGTTCGACACCTTCAATTGTAAAAAGGCCTGCAGTCCAGAGGTTGAATTTTAGTAACAAAGAACCATAATGGAATAAAAGACAATCTGATGATTAAGAGAAATGTTTCCATGATTGTTTATATAAACCTTTCAACATGCTTATGTATATGCATCTTTTTGGACTAAGTTTCTAAAATGCACCCTAGGGTAGAAATCCAAATGAAAACAATAAAGATAAAATATTGATCCAAATCAAGAAAAGAGCCAAATTCCCATTCAAGGTTTTACTAGTGAGGGTTGGGGTTTTGTTTTGGTTTGTTTTTTTCTTGTAATCTATATTATTCTTCAAAATCAATTAATGGTAGATCTTTTATTTTTAATAAAGTATTATTCAAGCTCAGACTATATGACTTGATACTTAGCACTTGTACTCTGGTTCACATATATATTAGAAAGAAAACAACACTAATGCCATGCGTAAAAACAAGTAAGAGGATTTACTTCTGACATTCTTTGTTTTAATCTCTATGTCTCTGCACGCAGCTGATCCTTCACATAGACCTCTTCTGTACAAATGACGTTACTACTACTGTTTCTCCTCCCTACCCCACCCCAAATCATGATTCTGGAGGCTCATGTGAGAGGGCATATAGAGAAGTTTAAGCAACATTGGTTTGTTTGTTTATTATTAAGTGGAAGGAAAGGAAGATTTAATCAGACGGGATGCCTGTTACAAGTGTCACAAAGGTTTTATACCAGTCATGGTGCATTTCAACTGTTAGGTGAGCAGGAAATCAGCACAATACACCACCTTCCTGGTACTGTAGAGCACAGGATTTTCACTTTACACCTTACTGTTTAGCCTGGTCAGCTAAGAACCTTCCTAATATACTCCTTTTTTCCCCTGAGCAAAACCAAAATAGAGTAATGAACCACTAATTACCTCAGTTTAAAAACTGCTGCAACTGGAATGATCTATTTCTGAGCAACCTTGTTTGCTCCTGAACAAATCTTATCCAAGAAAAAAAAAAGAAAAGAGAGAGGTCTATTACTTTGCTTTGTTTCATTATAATTCTGTCTATCTTTGCTGTAGATCTCACAGAAGATGATCTGTGAGCCCAAGGCCACACTGAAAAGGCATGGAGCACATGCGTAGGCTGGAGGAGTCAGGCAGACAAGGCACATCTATGGCAAACATGACACATACCATACCTCTGTCCAGTCTTGCAGACACTTAAGGAAATATAAAAGGCCAGGGTAAAAACTATGTGTTTGTATTCAATCAGTTTTTTCACCTGAGAGTGCCGAGTTGAATTGGCTGATGTTGTCATGCAACCACTCTCCATTATTTTTGCAAAATCATGGCAGATGGGAGAGGTGCCGGAGGACTGGAGGAAAGCCAATGTCACTCCAGTCTTCAAAAAGGGCAGGAAGGAGATTCCAGAAAA
>JANIJG010008335.1:49040-60532 GCA_024611175.1 Megaceryle torquata | reverse complement strand
ACAGAGCACTGGAATGGGCTCCCCAGAGAGGTTGTGGAGTCTCCTTCTCTGGAGATTTTCAAAACCCGCCTGGATGCCTTCCTGTGTGACCTGTGCTAGATTGTATGGTCCTGCTCTGGCAGGGGGTTTGGACTCAAAGATCTCCAAGGTCCCTTCCGACGCCTGACACCCTGTGATACCTGTGAGTTCTGTTCTCAACACCTATATGAAAGTGTCAAATCAGCATCAGAAAAGAAAAACATGTATTGATTTTTTAGGAAATATGTGATATTCTAATAACGACATTAAAAAGGTAGCTGAGGAGGAGGGAAACAGCTTCCTCAGGTTCCTGTAAGGTGTGTATATCAGGTCTGTCCAAATGTCTCAAACCCTAAGAGGCTTGGGGCATTGACCACCTCTCTAGGAAGCCCATCCTCCCAATAAAGCAATGCTTAACAGAGCTAGGAAATGTATTGTGCATAAAAAAGACAATAGCAAATTATTAAACACAAATGGCAAATGATTAAACCTTCTTGATGCTACAGTATAGACATGAATATTAATATGCTCTGTTCTATTTCTTCCTGGTCTATGTAAACAGGGATCAAAATGAATGCAAATATAGAAATAATTTATAAATTTCTTTTCAGTGAAAACTATTGAGTATCTGTATCATAAAAAATAATCAATTTGGCATTTGTTGAATTTTGAATTCATTTTAATTTCTAGTTTCAGGAAGGTGCTGTCTTGCATAGTGCTCATAGACAGAGATGAGGATGTCTTAATATCCACAGATCACCTGTCAAAAACACCAATATTTCAACTCACGCCTACAAGACTCAAGGAATTCTGAAAACTGGAGCATTATATTTGCTGTTTTAAATACTGCTTTCATCTGTTTCTAGTATAGTAATCTTTCTGAATTGGGTAGGCACAAGACGTCACTGAGATGAAGTGTTATACCTATTCATGTCAATGTGCACATTGTATTATCCTCTATAATCATTCCACAGACTCATGTCAAGAATGACATACAGAAAGATGCAACTTACTATGAATTGCAGTTAAGAACACCATATTTTCCAATACACTGCTCAGAAGGTGATTCCTTACACTCCTCTATCACTTTATTATTATCATTATCTTTATTCCAGCAAATTCACTGTCCTTAATGATTTGAGCTTGCAACACAAACTTGCCTTGAGCATTTCGTAGCCACATTAGGTAAAACTAGACAAAACTCACTGTATTCATTATTCAGAATGTCTTTTAAGATAGGACCATTAGAACTTCTCTGATGGATAGATGTTTTTTTCTACAAACAAATGGGACTGACTACACAATTCAATCCTTTTCCTGCAAGGTGTTTGTTAATAGCAACGTGCAAAGATACATTTGAGATGAATTGTTATATAGCTCAAACCTTAAGATGCAGGCAACCTTCAGAGTAAAGGCAAAATGGCACAAACCCAGAGAAGTATGAGAAATTCTGGGTGATTTCATTAACTAACGATTTTGTTGAAATGAGTTACAGGACTAGTAGGGACCTAGAGAGATCATTCAGCCCTTCCCATATAGTAAGATGGTTTCAGCTATACCTTTGACCTATCTGACCTTGCTTTTATGTGAACCTCTCTTGAAAGCATCCCATGGAAGAGACACTACAATTTGCCAGGAAATCTGTTGCACTTTCAGACTCCTTTCCATGACATATTTCTTTGTCCCACAGTAGCAAAATTCAACCTTTATTATAATTTAAATCCATACTTCTTGGCCCCCTAAAATGTACATAAAAAGTAATTTCTTCTTGCAACAAGATTTTTGAAGAAATCTTGGCACAGGTACAGGTTCAGCTGGAGTACTCTAACTAGTCTTGGATCTCACCATACAGTAAAAAGACATAGCTCAGAAACCATCACTGAGAATGAAGAGAGGTCTTGGGACACCTGGATACACTGCCACCTTCTTTTTCAGTTGAAGGCTGCTGCCTTGCTCCTTAATCAGTGCTATTAATTTTGTCAGCAAATAATCTCTGTGACAAAGATGACGTGTTAAGTTGTTGTATCCTTTAACCTTTGCAGAATCACCAGTCAGTAGTATTCCCTCTTTACAGCGCAGTGAACCACCACACAACTGAGGTTATACAAACAGAATCCATCATTAAGTTAAATATAATTACTGATCTCAAAATTTAGAACACTACTATTCCAGCAACTAAAATTACTTACTGGCTTTCATCAGGAAATGACAGTTTATAAAAAACAACATGACAAACAGACAAATTTGGGTTGAAATATAAAAGGGATATACAGAAAACTTGCTGCTGCTTGCTGTTGGAAGCCTTGATGCTCCATGAAAAGAGCATTACCCGTCCAAGTGTGCTGACTGTCCCCAGATATGAAAGGTTAAAGTTTTTGTTCTTGTCTAAAAGCCAGCATTGCAGACACCCATGAAAGGCTCCCATAAACACTGTGGGCTATGCCTAAAATTAAAGACTAGTTTAGAGCTCCTTAGCTCAATTTAATTTTGAAATGACAGTGATGGGTTGAACTTGTGAGCTCAGATAGACAGGATTTAGACACCCTTAGGAATGTAAACAGGAAAAATTATACTCTTAATTGCATCCTGGAACACTTGTGTGTTGTAGAAGGATGACTGCTATTTAATCTTTTAAAGGATAGAAAAATGCTTGGAATTCTTGCCCTTTTTAAGCTGTTAGTCTTAGAGTCATTAGCCATGAGCCACTCTGCATTCAAATCACAAGGACAACTAAAATGCCTTGATCTTAGGTAGAGAAAAGAAGGCTGTCTGCAACTTGACCTGCTCTTTTCTGCTTAACCATGGGCCAAGCCACATGCTGACAGTCCATCAGATACTGACACACAGATAGTCACTGGCTTTGCTCAGCAAGACAGAGAATAAAACCAGAAAGTTTGGAGAGTTTCTTTTGTGCACACTAATAAGTCTTAGCATTTGCACAGGACAGGTTTATCCTTCCTGATTAGCACTTCCAGTATGAGTGATCTTACTGAAGCCATGAGGGCTGCTTGGGGAGCAAGGCTGTGCTTCACATATATCTCGTTGTTACAGATTAGTTTACACTCCATGTCATACACGAGAGTCAGGAGCAAGCTTAATAAACACAGAGCCTAACAACTAGGATTAGCAGCAGGAAGTTATAGAGCATTAGATTAATAAACTAAAGCTACCGAGCCCAGAACAGGAACAATTGGTAGGAATCCAAGATTCTCAGCCAAGGACCAAAGTCCTACAGAACCAGTTGCCAGAAATAAATGTCTATTGTATCGACACAAAGGCAATAGGAAAAAGAAGTTTTTTTCAAAGCACATGACTTGGGGACTGGTGGGGGGAAGGGGGGAAGAGTAGGAATGACAACAACCCTCCTGCTCAGAAGCAAGCAACAGTAAATAAAAAGCTAATGCACAAGAAAAAAAAGAGTTTTACAGTAGTTTTTTTAAAAAGAAAATAGTTGCGTGGAATCCAACTGAGGGAAGCCCACAGAGCTAGAAAATAAAAGTTGATAAAAGCTCACAATATTTTTCTTTTATTCTGACAAAATCCTTTCTTCTTCTTATAGCTGCTGATGTAGTTGCCTTGTGAAAGCAACACTGCTATTGGCTCAAACATACCATGAGGAAGATATGGGTGCAAAGAAGTAAACAGTCATTTTAGTGCATTTGTTTCCCATTGCTTACACAAATCCTAACATCTCTCTTGGATGTGTCACTGTTAAATTCTAACTCTGATTCCAAAAACAGATTAGCATTTGGAGTGGGAGTGGATTTTTGTTTGTTTATTTTTAGGGGGTAATTTAAAAGGTATATTTAAAAACAAGCAAAAAACAAAACAAAACACCACACACACACAAAAAACCCCTCAAACAATTATAACAACAAAAACCAAACACATGAGAAACTCAGTGACCAAGGATAATTCTTAATTCATCAAACAATCATTAAAAAAAAACCAAACCAACACTAAAAAAATTGAGAAAAATGAACGTCAACCTTTATTCATAAAATATGATTAAAAATAATACCAACATAAGCAAGGAAAGGTGACTTGGTATCATTCTTTGCAGAGAGTTCTCAAATTTCCAGTTCTACTTCTTTACCTTTTATGTATGAAGCACACTGGGTTTTGTGGTTGGTTGGTTTGGGTTTTTTTGTTTGATTTTTGCGTTTCTGTTGTTTTGTTGTTGTTGCTGTTTGTTTTTTTACTCAAACTTATGATGCAGTGAGCACTGTTGTTTATTCATACTAAGTCCTTCTGCATTATTATATGCACAACTGTAGGAGATGCCTAGAGCATAAGATGTTTGTCTATATCTAAATTTTGTAACCAAAAATAAAACAGAAGGACCAGATCATTAAAACTCAATCCCTAGAAGCCAAATCTTTAAAGATGATTTACTATGTAATAATTATTCAGAAATATAAGGAAAGACAAACAAATGAACCTAGTCTGTCCTGTAAAACTCATCCGACACAGCATTACTACAATGAATCTACTCACAGATTAAAATCGTACAGGACACAAGCATCTCATTGTGCTATCTTCATCACAGATACACTGAGTAGTCTCCTTATTCCACGGGATACTGGAGGGATTACTATGTTTGACAGTACATCATTTGCATGCAGGTATCGGCTAAAATTATAAATTATACAAATGGCAGAGAGCACTTACTAAGTGTCACCATTGCCACCACATACTCAGGAAATAGGAAAGAGAACAAGGAAGTAAGATTAAAAGGAAAAAGGAAGAAAGGAGGAAATCGTTTCTTTGTTGTGCAGCAGATTTTCTTTAAAATGGCTCACCTTCCAGATGCTACCCAGCTAAAGCAATTGGCAGATGGCAACTGCTGCAGATGGATCGGCACAGCTGAGACACATACAGCTGTGAATAGCTGGCTCGGCAATGTTTGCTTCCCTTTCTGCCAGCCACAGTCACAGCAGATTTTGAAAGTGGGTGGCAAAGTAAGGAAAGGTTTTCCTAAATTCATGGCAGAGAAAAAAAGCCGCCTGTTAACATCACTTGCTTCCTTATGACTCTGAGTGCCTGACAGCAGAAGACATTTTGCTCATTCATTAAAGATATACTTTACCATCTATTCATTCATGTGTGTGATTAATTTAGAGTACATTTATTAGATACAAATCTAGTGCAATTTACCCTCTTTCTTACAGATTACCACTCAGATCTTATGAAGCCACAAAATGCTGTGAGTTTTTATCAGAATTCTGCACTAGCAACTCCTACACTTACGAGTAAATGAGTAAATAGCAGGCTGTGAAACAGAAAGTCCACTAAGGTCAGTAACCTAATGTGATCACAAAGGAAAATTTAAATTGCATCCTAAAAATAACACAAGGACCACACTTTGAAACAGTCTATGTGATAGTTCAAATCTTTTCCCCCAGCTCGTAAAACATGCTCCAGCATTTTTCATCCTTCTGGGTTTTTTTGTTTCAGTTTTTGTCTTTATAATAAATTTTACTGAATTCTGTGTGTCATCAAGATATATTTGTCTAGGCAAGGCCTCAGCGTAGCAAGCTTTGCTCTCCAGTAACAGAGATGCTAATAACTGTATCTAACCATAGTACTAATGTATTGAATAGCTTTTAAAAGGCAAACTGTGATTAAGTTCTACGCATTTTAATACCATAGGAAAACAGCCCAGAACATTATCTCATAATTTGAAAGAGTACATTCAGTAAAGACCATACCAAATTATGTTTAGAGGCTCTGATTTTTTTAGAGCAAGGATTTGTATTTGCATGCTTAATTTATAAACACAAGCTTCAATTCTGTAAGCGTAAATATGGGCTAAAAGACACATGCCCCCTCCACCTAGCCCTCCCAATTGTGGTAACTGCATACACGGAATGTGAATGTTAACGCGCTGGATATGTGCATACATTCTGTTCTAATGCCTACAATCACATACCCTACAAGAAAGTGCAGCTGATGAGTCTTCTGAGGTCCAGCCTCCGTCCAGACAGACCACTTCTAGAGCTCAGAGTTGTCCTCACTTTTTGCCTTCTTCAGTAACATCCAACTGCTGGAGCTTGAGTCTTTCACAACCCAGAGTACTTTTCCATCTCTCTTGGTTAATAAAATCTCACATAGACAGAAGCACTCTGTTGGTTGACAGGACTGCTAATGCTGCATTTAAAGATGCATCTTTTCAGAAAAAGGGAAATAAGGTTTTTCTGTAGTAGCCTGGATGCAGAGAAACAATCTTCAATAAATTGGGATGAATTATTAAGATGGAAAAAGACTATGTGACAGAGAGGATCATATGAGTCCAGGTGGCCAAGTAGGCCAACAGTATCTTGGGCAGTATCAGAAAAAGTGTGTTCAGCAGGAGTAGGGAAGTCCAGTAGGAAGTCACTGGTGAAGCTGCAGCATGAATATTGTGTTCAGTTTTGGGTGTTGCAGTATAAGAAAGACATTGAAGTGCTGGAGGAGGTCCAGAGAAGGGCAACAAAGCTGGTGAGGGGTCTGGAGAACATGTCTGGACAAGTAGCTGAGGGAACTGGGCTTGTTTAGTCTGGAGAAGAGAAGGCTGAGGGGAGACTTCATTGCTCTCTTCAACTACCTGAAAGAAGCCTGTAGTAGTGAGGTGGGTGTTGGTCTCTTCTGCCAAGTAACTAGTGATAAAACAAAAGGTAATGGCCTTAAGTTGCACGAGGGAAGGTTTGATTGGACATTGGGAAAAAAAATCTATATTGAAAGAGCAGTGAGGCATTGAAACAGTCTGCCCAGGGAGATGGTGTGGTCACCATCCCTGAAGGTGTTCAAGAAAAAGGTGTGGCACTTCAGGACACAGTTTAGTAGCCATGATAATGTTGAATACAGGGTTGGATTTGATGATCTTGGACGCCTTTTCCAACCTTAATGATTCTGTGGTATGCAAATGAGTAATCATAGAATCATCATCAAGGTTGGAAAAGACTTCCAGGATCAAGTCCAGACTTCTACCTAACATTTCCATGGTCACTAGACCATGCTCTGAAGTGCCAGATCTACTTGCTTTTTGAATACCTCCAGGGATGGTGACTCCACCACCTCCCTGGACAATCTGTTCTAGTGTTTAAGTACTCTTTCACTAAAGAAAATTTTCCTCATATCTAATCTGAATTTTCCCTGCTGCAACTTGTGGCCATTTCCTCTTGTCCTGTCATTAGTTAAAAGGGAGAAGAGGCCAGCACCTGCATCTCTACAACCTTCTTTCAGGTAGACGTAAAGAGCAATAAGGTCACCTCTCAGCCTCCTCTTCTCCAGACTAAACAAACCCAATTCCCTCAGACTCTCCTCATAGGACATGCTCTCCAATCCCCTAACCAGTCTTGTTGCTGTTCTTGTACCCTCTCCAGTACCTCTATGTCTCTCTTATATCACGGTGCCCAAAAGTGTACACAGTACTCCAAGTGTGGTCTTACCAATGCTGAGTACAGGGCATGATCACCTTCCTACTCCTGCTGGCCACGCTATTTCTGATACAGGCCAGGATGCTGTTGGCCCTGTTGGAATACTGCAATACTAACCTATTTGTTACATATAACCAGAAAGCAGAGAGAAACATTTCAGAGGAAGATTCATAGAATTGTTTCAATTGGAAAAGGCTGTTAAGATTGTCAAGTCCAGCCATTAACCTGTCACTGCCATGCCCACCACTAAATCCTTTCCCTAAGCATCTTTTAAATACCTCCTGGGATGGTGACTCCACCCTGGGCAGTCTGTTCCACTGCTTTACAACCCTTTCAGTGAGGAAGATTTTCCTAGTGTCCAACCTAAACCTTCCCTTGTGCAGATTGAGGCCATTTCCTCTTGTCCTATAACTTGCTCCTTCGGAGAAGAGAAGGACACCCACCTGGTACCATCTTCCTTTCAGGTAGTTGTAGAGACCAATAAGGTCTCACCCTCAGCTTCCTCTTCTACAGGCTAAACAATCCCAGTTCCCTAAACCACTCCCCATAAGACTTGTGCCCTAGACCTTTCACTAGCTTCGTTGCCCTTTTTTTGACACACTCTAGAACCTCAATGTCCTTCTTGTAGTACCAAAACTGAACGCAGTATTCAAGGCGAAAATGAAACATCGATGATTTAACCATTACATAATAAATTTAAGATTTTCTTTAAGAATTATACTCAAAAAAAAAGAAAAAAAAAAGGTTAGGGAAGATGCTACAGCACATCACCACCATTTCTACTGTACTACATAAAGTGTGAGGGAATGGAAGGAATGTGTAAGCTGATAATATCCTTAGTTATCATTCAATGGCACAAGAACATATTTAGTGGTGCTTTAAACATGTGCAGAGAACATCTCTACCAGGACAGAATGAGCAAGTCTATAAACTGTTAAAATGACCTGGATAATAAATCAAATTCCTAAACAAGCCTGCCATGCAGTTTTGTCAATGATTTATGCACCCCTGAGAGTATATAAAAGACTTGTCTCTGGGGATGTTCTTACATACAAAGCTTTTATTGGTATCCTGTAAATCCATCTGTCCTATTTCAATCACTTTGATTGTGGAGTCAGATTTCTGACAAGTCTTCTGTTAAGGCAGGTCACAGGAACATCTATTGATATTTAGTTTTGGATTGTTAATTTATGCACTTTTAGATCAGGGGAAAAAAACAAATGAGAACTAATAAATAAATAAAAATAATAATAATAAAAACCACAAACCTAAAAATAATTAAATTGACAAATTAATTAAATTGAAATACTGACACAGCGCTTTCATGAAGTAAATGCATGCACTATCCTTGTCTCATACATAGCCTTATCAAAACAGATTAAATAATCCTGTGATTTTACTGAGTGCATTTCCTAAAACTGTCTAGAAACTCATCTGAGGACCTACATCAATATGTTTAATAAGACAAGAGTCTGGCATAAATAAGAATTATAAGCCTTAGCAATGAAAACTTAACACTTGTCTAATATGATTCTGACTTCCTCCTCTCCCTCTATCAGTTGGCACTTTCCTTCCTTCCCTATTCAAGATGTTAATTTTAAAACCACCACTGTGGTTTTGTAGCACTTTCAATTCTCTTCCACACAAAATCATTGAGTCAGTATTAAGTGCAAGTGAGGTTTTAGAAATAGCTTATCTGTGGTGGCTCTATTAATGCACTTAGCTAGATAGGGACAAACTTAAAGCAAGATATGGACCAAATTCAGGCTTCTAGAAGCAAGACCATTTCAATTTATGGAAATCATATTTTTCAATGCTGTCCTTTGTAGAGCAGTAATCAGCATACTACTACCAGCCTCATCTCCAGGCCATTTTCCTTTCCATGCACAACTTGCTGCCACTCAAAGAAGAGAAGGAATCCAGTTCTCAAGAGAAGAGTTAACTTTTTTTTTTTTTTAACTTTTTGTCCAGGGACACAGATTAAATTTCTCTTTAAATGCTACAGTTTGCACACAGATCTGGAATTTGTGTGTACAGAACAGACAGTTCTTATGAAATTACTTAAAAGACATATTTGGGAAAATGAAGCAACTCTTAAGATACTCATCTCATGCAAACACATTTTTTAAAAGGTGTGGAGTTTTTTAATATGTCCAATACATTGACTATAGCACAGTATGTGAGACAAGAGAATGCCTATTCTGCAAGCTAAATGCACAGATAAGATTTCTTAAAAGGAAAAGCTAAAAAAACCCCAAACCTAAAACAATGTAGTGGTGTAGTTACTTTGGAAGCAAGTAGAATATTTTTTAAATGTATGCATCTGGTGTTTATCCTTCTGTCCAAAATTCAAGTCTATATTAAAATATGCATAAGGAGTTGGAATTACACAGGTTGTATCTCCTATTTCACACCTCTTTTCTTCTCAGACTAAATAAACAATCATACAATGCTGAACTTCAACTTAATATTTTCATATTTTTGAAGCTTTGTCAAAAAAAAACCCCATCTTGTGTTCTTTGGACTCAATTCTGCAGTGTGCAGTGCTTTAAGAATTGAGAAACTTGGCTCATTTGAGAAATATTTTTGAATCACTGAGCTGACACACACAGAGTCTACAGAATCTCATTCCATAACCACTGCATTTATTTTTTTTCCTTCAAAAGTGAATTTCTTTACTTTTTATGTTTACATTCCCAGCTCACATTTAGCCTGAAAGCTTAGACATGAACTGTCAAACTTCATCACTGAACATGTTGATGCAACTCTGGGCACAGTCCTTAGAGTTTTCCCTGAATGAGGAATGTATAATTTATGTCTCTATTCATGATCTCTTCAGGCCCTGTAGTATAATATCTCCAGTAAAAAGATGAAGATAGCACCTTCAGCAAGTTCCAGGTAATCCAGGAGACCAAAGTGACCACACTGATCCTTTTCACCAACAGGTAAACATTTGCATCTGTCCTGCCCTAGCTCTAGCAACTGGATAGTGGTTTCAGGGGAAGAGATGATCAGATTTTACTTCTTGGTATGCAGATGTCTACATTGCATATATTGCAGACCTAATTCCCTTCAGATGCTACCTGACAATAAAACAAAACAAAGCAAAACCTATGGGAGAAAAAAATAAACAAAAAGTCCATAAAAATAAGACAAAACCGATGTTGAGTAAGAATTACTATTTCCCCCAATAAGTAGTTTAGACAGTCTTTACCAGAGCAGACTCAGAACTGCTGAAATGCTAGCAAGCAGAATATGGTTCTCACAGGACACAGTTATATTCCTGATCTCTCCTGATGCATTGAATTAGAATTCTCTAGTCAATTCTGTGTCAGAGTTGTGTTGTTTTACTAACTTTTTTCTATGTTTATAACAACTCTATTTTGCTAAAAGACCTGAATTTACCCAACAAATCTGACTCAGAATTTTTATTTGCACTAAAACAACTACAAAAAAGAATTCCAGCAATCCTCTAGTCCTCACACAATTTATAAGAAAAAATTTAACAGATGCAAAGTTTATTGAATAAGGAACATAAACCCATTTAAATCACTTTTTATGATACAGTTATGAATTATGTTCTTTCTCCATTTGTGAAGACGGCAGAACAGATAATGAAGTTTAAAATGATGCATCCATTAAAATAAACTACACTGTCCAGAGATTGTTCACAAAATGACAGGATTTGTTTGCTTTTAAAAGATTTTTGAAATTCTCTAATTTGGAAGGATGTGGTACTTCAGAATACGTTTGTTATACCACTGGATTCACAATAACAAAATTTTATAGTAATTTTAAAGACAATTTATGTATTCTGCATGTGTGTATGCGCACATGTGCAAGTGTTTGTATACACACATACTTACTTGGAAAGGCTTATGCTTGAAGATTTAGAAAGGTGAAGCACCAACTGAAATGATAGATATATCAACTGCAAAAACTATTCCTGCTCCTGGCTGGTTTATTTTATGGACTTGCTGTGTGGAAAAGTATCTGTTTTTCTTCTCCCCCTCCCGCTCCGCCCCCCCTTTGCTCCTCTCTTCTCCTCCGCCTCCA
>JANIJG010008335.1:29029-48996 GCA_024611175.1 Megaceryle torquata | reverse complement strand
ACCTTCCCCCCTTACTCTTCCTATGTTAACGTCATCCCAGCCTCAAAACACATACTCTATTTTAGATCTTGACAGATAGTTATTAAAGCAAGAAAGTTGCTACAAATTACTACACAGGAGTCAGAAGATTTAAAGCAACAGCAAATGAAAAAAGATTTTATTCTTTCCCCTCCCCTTTTCAACAGGATTCCTTTGTGTCTTGCAACAAAACTAATGTGTTTCGTGGTACTTGAGGCCTTAGTTAATATTAGCAAAAAGTTTATTCCCTAAAAGTAAAATGTCTTCATTAGGATGAAACACACTCGACATAAGGCCCCCTTAAATTTTTAAACTCCTGAGTGGAAGTATACTGATGCAGAACTTGTGTTATGTGAAGGAGAAGTACAAAGGCTAAGGCCTATTAAATATATGATAAACCTTTAAGGCAAAGCAGTTGCATCCAATATTTGTTAGCAATAGTACAGAAAATTCTTACAGAAGGAACAAAAGAAGTAGCACCTAGTGTTTCAGCTTCAAGGCTGGAAACGGGGGCTGTTTCAGCTTTGAGGTGGAAATATTCATCATTCCCTTAAGCTAGAAAATACTCACTTGGAGTTCCTAAGAGATTTTTGAGCTTTAGGTATGGTTTCTATTACCTCAAACTAACAAAAAAATTAATTAAGAAATAGTCAGTGCCTAGTGGTTCAACAAAAAGTAATTATTAAAATATTATTACTTATATAAAAATGCATATATTTGTAGATGGAGTTCTGAACCAACTCAGAATTTAGCTGTTGTTAGAAGCTGTCTGTAGAAACTTTTTTTTTTTTTTTTTTTTTTTAATGCAGCACCTTCTGATATAATTAAGAAGTTTCTCAGAATTTGAGCACAAACCAGGAAATCAAATATGGCACAGAAATATAGAACAAGATGAGTCTTGCCCAAATATTGTTTTCTGAATGCTGAAAGCAAATGTACCTTTCTGAAAAGGTATTTCTGGTTTTACTGCATTTCAGAAAAATTATATTGCACACCTCAGGGAAGAAAGTAGATAACATCAATCCTATTCTTGCCTTCCAACATAGTTTTAAATGCAAAAAATGCTATTGATTTTATTTCCAAACAGAGGTAATAGCAAAAAATACTGATATATCCATAAGTAAGAGCTGAGAACTGTATGCACCCCCAGCCATCTGGAAGATGCTTGAAAGATTATTCACTTCAATAAATAAATTTAAAAAAAAAACCCTAAAAATTAACATTCATAACATTCAGAGGGAAATTCCATATTTTGAAGAACTTACATAAATCTAATACAAAAGCCTATTATCAGACCCTGCATGCTATTAGAGAGGAATGCTTTTAAATAAGCATTTGATTAAAAAAAAAAAAAATCCTTAAATAACAGGATTTCATAAGCACACTACCAATAATTTTACAACCACATTGTTAAAGATTAACCCTGCCATCCAGCCACTGCATCTGTAAGGGAATTAACAATCACCATTGCTAAATGATTTCCAGATAGAGAAATTAAACCCATAAAAATTGTAAATTACAATAGGTCAAATAGTCTCATTTTACTATCAATTAGTGCATGTGTACATATGAAAATGACAGGATGTTTTCTTATTAGTTTTAACACATAACTACTTATATTTCCATGTTTTTCCCCAGGTTTTCCCCTTGAGGGTGAGGTTGGGTTTTTTTCCAAACAGAGGTAATAGCAAAAAATACTGATATATCCATAAGTAAGAGCCAAGACCTGTATGCACCCCCAATCACCTGGAAGATGTCAGAAAGATTATTCACCTCAATAGAAAAATTAGCCAAAGTTGTGCTCCCAATAGCACTTTGCCTTTCTAGTAAGTGAAGAAAAACAAAAATGCCAAAATAACACCAAATTTATTAAAACCAAAGCAAGTCAAAACAGCCACTTAAGAGACAGCAAAAGGGAATTCACTCACTTTCAAAATTTGCTGTCCCTTCTACTGCCTGCAATGAAACACAAACTACTGACAGAACATTCAGAGCTAGATGCTTTGTCTACAGAATTATTTGCTAAAGAGGAGAAGCAAGTGTATAAGGTTTCTGCAGAGCAAAATAGCCTATGCAATACCTCTGAAAATCTACTAAATAATTCAGCAAGAAGTTCATGTTTACCACACATCTACTGTGAGGTGAGACCATATTCTGCATAAAAATAGTGGACTTTCCCTTTCTGAACAGGTTTACTTGAAACCACTGCCACACATACTATTAACAGATTTCATTATATGGACCTACTGAAGTTAGCCACTTTTTCAGAGAACTGCTCCAAACAGTGTCATGAATGAAAGTTGAGGAGATTTTCAAAGCTGTGCTTTGTGTGCACAAGCACTTTCACTTCTATTTTACAACATGCCAGGAGAAAGGGGTTTTTTTTATTATTTTTTTGTGGTTTTTTGTTTGTATTTTTGTGGGGTTTTTTTGTTGTTGTTGGGGTTTTTTAACAGATGCCACAACAGCCAGTTGTTTCACAGAAAGGAAGTTCATTTCCCGCTAGCACTAATAATACTCCTCTCCATCAGGGGCTTGAGTCATAGTCATTACTCACCTCTCTTCTAACCATTAAATAGGGCCCTCCCTCAGATTCTGCTCTGGTTTCAGTGACAGGGATGTAAACTCCATCTAGGCAGAAGTATATGGCAATAGTACGGGAAGTCTGCTTACTAAATTCCTACAAGTTAAAATGAATATATTTTGTTAGCATTCCTTTCTGCATAGGTAAATAATGGCAGAAACCAGATTTTTATTGGTTATACAGAGTGAAAAATAGCATTTAAATGGTAGAAGTGTCCTGCAGGGTATAATTCAAACAGCATACTGTTATTCTCCATTATAAGAAATTCCAGTAATTAACTAACAAAAAAAGCTAGGAATCCCACACACTTCACAACATCTGTAAGCTGTTGTACTGGTCCATTCCCCCTGCCCCCCCCAAAAAAAACAAAAGAAAAAAAACCCCAAAAACCCCCCAAACTGTTCTCTACTATTTTAACATTCTAGATTTTCATAGCTGTCTGACATGAAACTACAAGGAGGAGAACGTTACCCAAAAAGCAACATTATCATCGCTACAATTAGCAGTGAACTAACAAAAATATCCTTGGTCAGCCTTCCTGAGCAGAAAGATGTATTTTGCTAGAATGCAGAAAGAAACTTAGAATTGTAAGAAATAAACATTCTATCTCAATTTTTTAGATAAGGAAAAGTTACTCGATGCAGGACATAAATGAGATGTTTCAACAGAAGGAACAGACCCCAAAATACTTGGTTTCTAGATTCATACTCTGACCACTTCACTATGCTTCCGTGGCTTTAAAAAAACAACAGCACATCAGCAGCCATTGCCCAGCCAATTTTGTTTAAATCACTGCTTCTCAGTTGGTGATCTAATCAGGACAGCAGCCAGGCCTGCTCTGCTCATGACTCCTGCAGCGCTCATCTCAACAGGTGCTGCAGCATAATGCATGTTTATAATGGATGGCTGAATCAAAAATAAAGGTAAGCTATTTGTTTGAAACATTCATCGTATTTATTTTATGTTCATATGCTTGCATAGGAGGCTTCTTAAGTGGTTGTTTGAGATCCAAGTCAGAGAGAGGTATACAATAGGCAAAGCCAACAAATACTCTTACTGATTAAAAGTGCGTGCCTTAGCATTTCCTTACAATGAGAAATTCAGAAAGCAGAAAGTTCTGTTTACCAAGGCATCCTTAAAGGGAAACATTAATGCTTAAACCAGAAGCATTCCTGGTGCTGTAAGAAAATAATTTGATGATATAACAATAATGAAAAAAAACCTCAATTTTTCAAGTGTATAGAATTCAATATCTGTTTGTTGTACACCAGCAAAAAAAGTAATGCACAAAATCAAGTCCCACATCCAATGATTAAAAACCACGTTAGGAATTTTAGCTATGTCTCAAACAACAAATGAAGACTTATGCTATGCCCATCTGTTACAGAGATGGGGATAAGTGTAACCCACTAGCCCCAAAGCTCTCTTCTCAATATCTATGGGCAGGTGCCCATAAGCCTTCTTTAAAGAACATGATCCTCTAGCTAACTCATTTGATTGCAGTTGAGCTTTGATGACCACAAATATTGAAACAATAAATAGAAACTACTTAAAAATACTGCTTCTTTGAACAAGGACAATAATTCCCAATACGTGTACACACAGACACGCATACATACACATTCAGAGCCCTCAAAAGTTTTGTCCCCAGATGTATGGGCAACAACATGGTTATTTGTCTATCATCAAATGCTCATACTGATCTTGGATTATGATTACACACAGGAAAAGGACTTTTAGCCATTGATAAAATAATCTCTCTAAAGATCCCTTGAGCTAAATATAGGCAGCAAAGCAGTGATTCCCTACAAATCTATATTCCTTGAGTAATATCCATAACAGCTTGAGTGAGTTAGATGCGATAGTTTATATCCACCAAAACCCAGGGGTTTTTGACCTCTTGGGGACTACAGGGCAATGACTTGTTACTTTCTTGTGACTTCTTTCCTCTAGTAAATGACTTTTAGGGCTTGCCTGTCTGGGAAGGATACTGAAGGACCATATATGCTTTGAATTTACATCATAGCATCAGACAACAGAAAGCTGTAGTCAGTAAAAAAACTATATTAAGCAACAAGACCGTCCACATGGATAATTACCATGGAATCATCAGCATTTGGTAAACTCACAGACACAATATACACTAACAGTCTTGTCTCCCTACAACTCTTCATCCTTTCTTTATGAGCATTGCCCTAATTTTCTTGTGAAAGGAACAAGTACACACACAATAAAGAGACTTTAGGGATGGAAGTCTGAGCAAAGTACATATATAAAATGGAGGAAGGGACTTAAGTTAGCCTTTTCAGATCAATTTGAGTTGGTTAATGCTGTAGTGAGAACGGGCTGGGAGGTGGCTGTTTCTCTTTCATGGCTAATTCTACAAAAATACAGAATGATTCTCAATCCTGGTCTAACATTGAATTTCATCATATGAAATCAATATTCTCATAAACAAAAATACATGTTTGACCAATAAAATCTTATTGATTTAATAAGAGAAAATGTTTCATTTCAATTAATATTTTTACGTTATTTTAATACACCAAATCTTTTAAATGAAAATCAGGAAATTCCTTTTTGATAAAGTCAAAATGTTATTCAAAAAAGAAAAATCAATAAAACATTTTTTTCCCAATCTTTTCATTTCAGTAAATTCAACATATTTCTGTCAGAAATAATAGTTTATCAGAAAACAATACTGATTGACACCAAACTTGAGACCTATAGTGCAATGGCCACAAGCAACTATCAGAGCAGTGTAACAGCAGAAATTTAGCTTCACGAACATCACCAACAAGACAGACTGCTGCAAAGGCTGCATCACAGAAGCTTCAAATCTCCTGCTTCACCAGCTTAGCAGCAGTAAGAGAGAAAATTGTATCAGGTGTCTCCATGTCAGAGTAATATATTAAAGGCACTTGTCTGCATTAAGACAGAGCATGACATCCACTTCCCTATTTGCTATTCCATGACTACTGAGTGTCATTTGACTCATGAGTTTGTCTGTAAATGATGCACTTTTTTATGTGTACACACCTCACCAAATGTACTTGCATGGCAATTCTGAACACTTTTATACTTTGTCTATAATAAATAGTAAACAATAATCCTCCTTTAATTATTATTCATTATTAAGGAATAATTATTATCATTCCCTAGTGGAAAGGGTACAGAGTATTTCTAGGAGAATAGGCACCTACTAAAATTACAATAAAGGGGTTTATTTAGTTTCAGAAAGAGAAAAAAAGAGAGAAAAGAGAGAAAAAAAGAGAGAAAAGAGAGAAAAAAGAGAGAGAGAGAGAAAGAGAGAAAAAAAGAGAGAGAGAGAGAAAGAGAGAAAAAAAGAGAGAGAGAGAGAGAGAAAGAGAGANNNNAAAGAGAGAAAGAAAGAGAGAAAGAAAGAGAGAAAGAAAGAGAGAAAGAAAGAGAGAAAGAAAGAGAGAAAGAAAGAGAGAAAGAAAGATCTACAGATTTAGAAAAGGGAACACAGCTCTGGAAGAAGCTCAAGTCACAGTTTTATCTTCAAAAAAGATATTGCTAGCATTAACAACTGGCAAAAGAGTTATATTAGAAAGAATGATATGTTCTTTCTGGGAAGAAAATCAGCAGCTCAGTGGAATCACTGACGTTGTATTTTGAATTTGATGCAATATAGCAATTCTTTCTGTGATTTCTTAGACATTAATAAATGTACCTCATTTTATAGGCTATTTATAAATCATGCATTTAAGTATATAGCATGTCCAGGACAAAATGAGAAGTTATTACTCAAAGTATCATTCTTGGGAAATACACTTTAGTAACTAGATTAGAATTTACTGCAAGCTATCAAGATAAAAAGGAATTCAAATCAATGATAACTTAAATCTGTACACAGTAGCACTAAATCTAGGCTAGTGAAAATCTAACCTTTCACCATTACAGGTAATTGGCTTGAACAGAAAATGCAGCTGCTTTCTCAACTTCTTTGTCTCTATATTGTAATAGAATAAAATATAATTCTAATAATTTATTTAAATTACTGCAAATACATAGCTAGAAAAAAAAAAGTTCTGCTTGTGCTAAATAAGATTTGTAAATAATCAAAGAAAAGATCTTGTACATGAGCATACCTTAAGGAAATGTCATGCCAACTGCAGCCAGCTCTACCTAAAGGAACGGAAGGGTTGTTAGTGGCTTGTGTACAGCGTGACAACGTCAAAGAAAACTGGAGGACCTTTATAATTAAATGAACTAAGTTTCCAAAGACTTGAGAAAACCAATCAACTCATAATTCAAATGTGCCATCTTGAGCTCAAGACACATCAAATCTACACAAGCATATAGGAGACTAAAACATAAATCAAACTTCATAATAAATACATGACAGATTTTTCTTTCTTAAGGGAAAAATAATTTTCCATTCAGCTTCATGTCTGTCTTGCTGCTATTACCAAACTCAGGTTTGTTCACATTTGATCGACTTAACAAATATTCCCACTCTGTTACATTGAGAAATCTGTTAAATTGAACAGCTTAAAATCTGTAGAAACTTCCACAAAAATCCTTCCTGATACTTTCAGCGTTGCTAAGATTTCTCTTCTTTTTGAACCTTCAGGTAATTCAAGCCTACCAATCTCTTTTTAATCAAAGTACCTGTCCACTTTTCTACATACATATTTCCTACACATTTTTACAGTGGCATCAAAACAAAGATTAGTATATTCTGTTGTACACTCTAAATACTGTATTGCACATGCTGCTATCATTTCTAAAGTGCTACTCATATTATTCCAATGCTAGGCTTCTGTTGGTAGTGTTTGTTTAATAAGCCTACTCTTGTTGGCCAGAATTATCATGCACAGAAAGCATGGAAAATTTAACAGTTCACCTTCATTCAACTAGAGTACTGATACCTAGGTAAATTTTGCTCAGTGTGAAGTGTGATTAACTAAACTGACTTCTTCATGAAGTGATCTCTCTGAGGTGATTAAGTTCCTTAAACCTCATCCACTCAAGTAAAAAGATTCAGCTCCCAAATTGTTCTGGTTTAACTCTGATTTTTTTTTCCCATATGCAGACTATTATAATTAAGTTACAATTTATCAACTGTAAGATAAAGCAACTACATTTTAGAGTTCTCCATCTCCCTTTCTTTTGCTCACAGACATAAATGACAGCCATTTATCTGTGTATGTAATCACAGTCACACAAGGTTTCCAAGTATTTTCAAGTGGACATTATAAATACCTTCAGTTAAGATGCATAGCTGATCAAGCATGTGCTCTTGGCCAGGGAGGGAAGGGGAAGCCATGATGTAGTTCCACTGAACTGACTACATGAAGTCTATAATTTAAGAGGAGAAAGGGAAAAAAAAAAAAAAAAATCAATGGCATCAGCCTTATGCTGAGAAATACCAGTATACTGATGGTGAACAGAAGTGAAAAGCAGCTTTTCAGCTCTTACAGAGTGATAGAAATGCAATCAACACCAAGAAAATAAAAACATTAGTGGTGAAAGTTCCTGCTTCTGCCACCACCAACTGACATTTCCTTTATATGAAGAGAGATGGCTGGAAAGACAAGAAAAGTTACCCAGCAGTGACCTCAGGAGAAGCTAATCTCACTGTCACTTAGGAGGCTTCACAGGAAGACTTTGGCAGGCACGCCACACTCTGCAGTGTCACAGTTATACTTTTATCAGTATTCAGGCAAGTTACATGAGTAAGTGCAAGAAGGTCAAAGTTGTCCTTAAAAGCGTAACTGTAGTGCAGACGTAACTTCATTATCTCTCAGAATTTAGAAGTTAGTCTAGTCTAGTCTTAGTTGCAGCAGAGCAGAGAAAGGTCAGCTCAAGCATACGTTGAAACATTGCCATTACTATTTGGGTGCATGGTAAACAATGGGAAAAATTCACACAGCATGCTGCAACCTACAGCACTTAGCACAAGCTGGTTTCAAAGCTTGTCTTGAATTGCTCATAACAAATCTTCTAACCCAGTTCTGAAATATTAAACATATATGTACTTGAAAAGCATGGTTTTTCATGAGCCTAAATGCTTATTCCTACAGTAACTTGCATTAATCTACAGATAATTGACTGAAGTTATTTATAATAAAAATAACAGCCAAGACACTAAACTGTGTCTTGGAACAAGCATTTATGAAATACTAGCACAAGCCATATGGAATACATAGGCTAACATTTATGTATCAGCTAGAATAAATAAAATACAAATAAGAACAAGAAATTTAAAATGTCCAAACACAGAAAAAATAAACATGAGTGGACATTATAAATACATTCAGTTAAGATGCACAGCTAGATTAAGTCATTGTTTAGCATTTTTTCTTTATAATTTTAAAAGAAAAGATATCTCATTGTTACTTTGAAGATTTTGGTTCCTAGTCCTAATGCACAGAACCTAACTCCTCCTCCTGTGAGGTTTTTTGGTATGTCTAGAAACAAAACAAAACAAAAAACCACCACACAACGACAAACACCATTCTGCAGGCAGAGCATCTATGTTCCAGAAATCTGCAAACCTGTATAATTGTTTGAATACAATTTTATGGATCTACATAAAATTATATTTTACCCCCAAGATAAAAAACTATTTTATGAGTAACAGCCAAAAAAGTAATTTAAAAAAAGGGTGTTTATCTCATTTAGTCTCTGCCCATGAAAAACATTGATAACAAACATTCTTGCTCAAACTTTCCATTATTTCTTTCAGGAAGTTCAGAAATATGTTTTGTTCAGTTAAAAAAAAAAGAAAATAATTAAATAAATAAAAAGGATTGATGTTCTAAAAAAATATGTTACTTTTACCTCATCTATTGTTGATTTACTCAAACTGATGTCAAAACAACCTAGTAAAAACAAGAAATGTCCTCTCCTTTGCAATTAAGTCACAGAGGTAACATTAATAAAATTAGCAAAACACCACAAGAAGAAAATAATCTCTTTCAATACATGGTAATGGTGTCACTAAAATACTACACTGGAGTTTAAAATTGTTTTATCTCTTTTTGCAAAAAGCAACACAAAACCAGAAGACTTATACTCAACTTTTGATGACTGGATGATGTTTATTGTGAACACAATGTGTAGCTGAAGTTTGTTTCTTAAAATTAAATAAATCCCCAGTTTGTTTATTCAAATTTTGGTTCGGCAGTGAATAATGTGCTTAGTCCATGAGAACTTCAACAGAAAGTTTCCACTCCAAATCAGTATATCAAATAACTCAAAATGTCAAACACCGAAGGGTTGTGAATTGAAACATTTTCATTTGAGTTTGATTTCTCATTTAAATGATAAAAAAAAGTTTTGATCTTCCTAGAGAAAGAACATGTGTACTATTTAAGTGTTTTGTGTTTATAAGATACAGAAAAAAGCAAGTAGTTGACTTGTAGAAGAACCTTTTCCAAAACAGTATGCTATATTATTATTTTTACAGTACTGTTCAGCAGCTCCAGACGATATCATTGATTCCTACACTAGGTAATATAATGACTGAAAGCATTCCAAGGCAAAACACTTATTCATCTTTCTTATACATGATAAAAAGAAATATTTTCCCTGTTTCACAAGTAGGCTGCAGAGAAAAACTCATGATATGTCAGACATTCAAGAAATTTGTAGGACATTCAGGATAAATCAGGAGCGGAAGCTCTACTGTAGCAGTTCTCTGTGCTGCTCTAGATAAGAAGACTAACCCCTTGAAACATGTCAAAATACTTAGGTAACTTGGCAGTTCCTTGCCCATCATAGCTTTATACATTTGTAAACTACCTCGTAATACTGATTACAACCCATAAGTAGCCCTCTACTTAATATGAACTAATTCAATCGGGAATCTTACTTCAGCAAGGATACAGATGGAGTTGTGCGTAGCAAAGGGCATACAGCTTTCCTCAATAGGCTGCCTGCTAGCTTGGGACAATTTCTGTGATGTATACTTTGCTCAGGTTTCAAAGCTCCTACGGCTTTAGGTCTTCACTGTGAGCTTCTATTGAGTATAATTCTTGCTCTACAGTTTTCTGAGTTTTGTTTTAATTGAAAAAAAAAAAAAAAAAAAGGAAAGGGGCAGTGGGTGCAGAATGAAGCTCCCTATCTCCTCTTTGCTTTCAAAATAAAATTTTACAAAGTCAGTCTGGCAGTTCAGAGTTAAATCTTTGGTGGAATGTTTGTCACTAATCATATACCTTGTTGTCAACTGCAACAAAACAACTCACAACTCTCACTGTTTACCTGAAGTTCTTTGTGCTCCCATCTAGCACAGGAGAGAAATTATTCCTAAACTATGAAATAAGTTTTCAGGAAGTGATGAATATTTCCTGTCCAATCTTTTACCAAATGAAGTTAAGAACAAGCTCTTTTCACTTAATTTATCTGGTTTCATAGGTTGAGAAGTTGCTACCCTCAGTCCTGACAAGCAGCAACTTGCTGTCCATTTAGCCTGATCATTTTAGCATTGCCATGAGGGTACACTCCATGATTTGTGGAGAGCAGTTAGATACCAGATGCATGTTACTTTTGCATTCTTCTTTGCCTCTGCATACACTGTTATCCCTCTCAAATCTTATCTTGCCAAGTACCTTCATCCATAAGCATTGTTTAACAGCTCTCTGCACATAAAATGATTTATCTGCCTCAACTTCATCTTCTCAACTTTCAAACAGAACTGCTTTACTCAAGTTCTTTTGTATTGTGCCCATTTACAGTTGCTTTAAACAATTATAAGGAAAAAATATATTATTTCACTGAGCAGGATCAAATCTTGGAATATGGTAATTTTTTCATTGAGTTTTATGATTCTGTTTAAAATATTTATGTTGGTTTTTAATAATGCAAGAGTACTATTGCTAAAGACACAGAACAAATAGGTTTGTACCTATATAAGAAAGAACTTACAAATCTCTCTTTGCAATTATATCATGCACAGATGTGACAAATAATAGGATTAGATCAGTTTTAAGATGACTTCACATAAAAACTTAGAACTGAATTCTTACTACAATGTCTGCCTAGCAATAGTGATATGCAAGTGACCTAGACATAGGAGTCATAGCACTAGCTCATATGACACATTTAGTTCTTACAACATGCTCTTTTTATGCTGTTTTAATTGTTGGCTTTAGTAGAGCTAAGGAAGAGACCTTGATTGAGGTCTTTATTTTATGTAGGCAGCATTTCAGTCTAGTCTTGCTATATATTTGTAATATTTGTATATGTGATATTTTCTGAGTGAAGATAATATATAAATGCAATAAAAATACCTGAAAAGCACATTATGAAAATGTCAATGGAAAACTTTTAACTAAAAGTAATTTATTGGCTAAAGATCTCTAGAGTGTTACGCTGGAAACCAATGTTATACTCAAATCAAGTTTGCACTTAATATCTATGGTCTGGCATATTGATTTTAGTTTCATCAGATAGCAATAGGATCTAAAATGGTTTAAGTAATGATTTTGTGCTAAAAAGCTTATTCCCATTAAAATACTTCTTCTGAGGTACAAGATATATCACTATCCAATATTCCAAGGACAAATCCTTCCATTACTATCAAACAAATATAGTAAGGGAGAGAGGTGAATGAAATGTCTGCCACAACTGTTGTAGAAAGTCATACGTTCTAAAGAGTCAAAGCAACAACTGTGTAGTTCAGTCTATTACGTTAATTTCTTTATAGTCTGGAAAAAAAAAAAATACTAAATCACTACATATAAGAATATATACCACTCCTGCACAGTGTTGCAGTTAATCAAGAAAACAAGAGAAGTAGAGGAATAGAAATCAATAGATCAGCTCTGATGTGTTGTTATGAGTTAGCTCTGACTTCTAAACAAAATAACCTGAGAATACAGTATCCAGCATGTGTTTAAGCATCCTTATTTGGAGACAGATTTAGTGCTGAATACATCTGCTTGCAACATCTGGGTGGCCACAAATAAGTGCTCCAGTATCAGGGAATCATCTAGTAACTGACACCTTGGCATTTAACTGCTAAATACTCTTCATTAATGGTTTAATATATTCTATTTCTCAAGAATATATAAAAGAACAAGCTTGCTGTTCTCTTAGAGAACAGCATAGTTAATTCAGCATCATTGGCATCCCTGCCTGAAGTGAGTGATTTGATAGGTTGAAGTTAAAAAGAACCATTTCTTTGAAAAGATTCTGCTTTCAAAATGAAAAATTGACATCTTAAGTTCTCTGGTTTTTTTTTTTTCTTTTCTTCTTTTCAGCAGTTTGTTGGGTTTGTTGTTTTTTTTTTTTTCAATAGAGATGTCACAGTGATGATTATATATAGAAAACCAAGCAGTTCAAGAAACCTCTTACAGCGACTCCTATAGGAAAGGAGACACACTTTGCCAGGCAGCAACACCAATTGGGTCGTTCCAACCAAGTTTACCTTTTCTCTAGCCTGTATAAATAACTTCTATATTGCTATACACACTCTATGATGTTTAAGTTAAAGAAAGATCTCAGTGGGTGAGCAGAATACTTCTTTCCTCCAGCACAACATGCTGTAGTACTGCCACTACACAGAATTAGGTAGCCAGGTGGCAATCCAGGCATTTACAGTCACAAGCCTGGAAAACTCCCTCCGTAACTCTGAGAATTTCTTGAAGTAATTTACAATCCCAGATGACATAACATATAACATAAGGAGGCCAACTGTATGATCTCTACAGATGGAGAAATCAGCTGATAAGCCTTCTATCAAATTAAGGTTCTGGTCTACTGAGACACTTTACCCTCTAGCAATCATCCACCTCTAGTACTGCCAGAGTCCAACACTCCCTCAGCAGCTTCTTTCAGACACTCTCTGTGTGAAAGATGTAAAGTTTTATATCCTGTCTCCAGGAAGGCATACATGGGTAAAGGCAGCTCAAACCTGCTGCTCTATTCCAAGTTATTTCACTAGTTGTCCAGTTTTCATTCTCTGTTGAACTGAACTATGCATTTACAGCCCCCATGCTGAGTCTGTCTGACTCAGGGAGACATTTACATCACCAGACAATCCATTCAGCTGTTGATAGTTGTTTATCTAAAACAAAGGCCACCCTATGTTTCCCCTTTTGTTGAGATAGTCAGCTTCTCTGCCTTATTCCCTGAGCTTCGTGGGTGTATCACCCGTGCCCCTGACTGTCTTACTTCTTTGGAGGGTTTTATGCAGTGAGTCACATTCCACACCTAGGGTTTTAGTCAGTCACAGGTATGGGGTAGACTTTAAAATATCAGTGTTCAGCATACTTTTTATGTCTTCTTCCTTCTGCAAGAGAAGGCATGAGGCTTCATAGAAAAGCTAAAGGAAAAATTCCATAGGTCTTCCACGTGTGGCAGCAGCTGTTCCTGTGCAGGGAATCGTTAATATGAAGACTTGCTTGAATCTCACTCCTAAGCCATCAATCTGAGAATAGTGTACACAAGTCCTTAAAAGCTTTACTGATGAAATGAAAAGATATGAACTGATACCATTTGAGATTAAAGAAAAAAGGTTAAAAAAAAAAAAGGGGCCTTTTTCTGTTAGCTAATACTGTCACAAAGCTATTTCTAATGGAAGAGAACCCCGCAAAACACTCTTTTCCCACCCAACCTTCTAATCAAGTCCATAGATTAGTAAACCTGAAGCTTTCATTAACTGAAGGAAGCCAGCCTCTCTCTATCAGTTATATGTGACAAAGCAGACACCTGGATCTGGTGCCCTTCCTCGTGGCCTTTAACTTTGATGTCACCTTATCAGGGCAGCCCCAGCACACTCAGCACAAGTAGGGCTGTAGAAACACCTCCAGATAATGTGAAGGAAGGGCTCTGCTGGGTATGAAGCACTGTAATCTCCTCTTGGACAAACCATCTTTATTCAGCAGAATCAAGATCATGGAGAGAAGAGAGTCATCCTCTTTCCTCCCCTACTGCTGATGCCCAAGAGAGCAATGTGATCTATCTGTCAGGCTGCCAGAATCATAAAATAGATACTTGCAACTTGCTCTGTTACCTTATCATATTGGCCAGACAAGCATGCTGGTTGTGCGAAGACTACTGTTCAAGCTAGTAAGGAACACTGTGACATGTTCATAAACTCCAGTTCTTCAAGAGTTCTTTCTGAAGTTCTTATACCAGGGTAAACCTCTGCTCACCAATGATGTTGTTTTCTGAATGAGTATTTTGCTAATGGTCGATGTCCATGATGTCTTGCTAAGGGGCCTTTTCACTAGATAACAATCAGTTTGCAATTTTCCCTACAGTGCTGACAAGATTTGTTTTCCTTAAAGAGAAGCCACAGACAATCACTGTCCCCCAAAAACTAAGTAAAGAAAAAACAGGCCTTGATCCCAAAGTGGGGGAAAGGAGAAAACCCAAAACCTTGGCAACACCAATCTTTGGCCATCCTCAGCTGATAACTGATATGGCCTTTTTACAGCCTTATGGATACAGTAGAAAACATTTCTTTTGTTTTGTTTTTTTCCAGTGGACATTCTTCTGAAACAGGAATTAGCCACAGTTGAAAGCTAATACATCTTCCTCTCATCCAGGCAGCAAGTCTTACCACGTGCATCTTTCTTAGTCACTCTCTTATGTAATCTATACAATGAAAGTTTGCATAAATCTGTGTTTAACAGAACCTTTAGGAGCAGGTGACCAGAGAGACTGCTAGGAGTGCTAACAGAAAAATGTGGGTAGAAGTTTGCTTGCCAGCTCTGAGGGGATTGATCAGACTGTATGTCAAGATTGTCTCCTTTTACCAATGATTTTACAATAAAAATTAAGGTTGTAGTTCCTTTTGTTATTCATTTATTTTTCTCTTATCTTTTGGTTTTTATTTAGCCCTTATTTTTAAGCATAAACGTCTAGACTACATTCCAAAAATCATAGCAACATTAAAATTCTAGATATTGGATCAGTTTTCTAGTTTTAATGAACCCATGAGATCTTTATTATATATTTATTTAATATTAACATCAGATAAACTTCAAAGTGTAGCACACAGTTGTTTGCAACAGTTAAGAAAACGAAAACTTGGAAAAAATTTCCATGCATTGTATGGAAATTTCTTTTTCTGAGCTTAGCATAAAAAAGAAGTCACTCTAAATCCTGTCAGATTTGTATCCGCTCTATCTGATCTCAGTAAGACTTTCCCACAAACTAAGGGATGCTAGCAGCTTCTGTAATACCAGCATTGGAACTTCAAACAAACAAGGCATCTCTATTATTCTTTTACATATGCTTTACCCCTCATTCCATTGTGGTGCGAAAGGAAGAATCATCACTATGGCTTTTATAAACACTTACTGTTTCTATGGAAGAAAGAGGTAGAGCTTAGCTCACTAGAGCACATTCCTAGAGCAAGTTGGAATGAAAGCCAAATTTTTGAGCTTTATGTTCTTCTGTTGCAAATATTTTGTCAGTAGGTTTCACAGGTTTATCTCTCACCTTTATTATAGTGGCTAGTCCATGCAAAGGACTGACCACTACTACAGTCATCAGTCAGTTGGGACATACTCTAGGTGACAGAAATAACTATGATGGGTTTTCACAGTTACAAAATTGCTGTTGACTTGTATTGGTAGCAACACTCTTCCATGTAATAGAATTTCTAAGAGGCATTAGTTTCCCTTCCTAAGCAATGAAATAATACAAATTTGAGCATCCAAAGCAAGTCCTGTACTCAGAGTTCAATGCTTCCCCCCCATATTTATACTTGTCTATCAAGCTGGATTCTTGTTGCCTTTTTTAAAAAGTCACCATTAAGGAAATAGGGAAGAACTAAAGATATTTTATAGAAAGTGGCAGTGCTACATAAGCTTAGATGTACCCTTTCCTAGATACCTACCTATAAGATATTCAGCTATAAATGTTAGTAAAAGCTACTACCAGCCAACTCCATGTAGTCAGCAATACCAACTAACAATGAAATTTTAAGTATAAGCTTTTGATTTCTAGATTGTGGTCTCATTTGCCATACTATTCAGCTTATCACATGGAAGGCAACAGACACAGGCAAAGCACCATAAAGTGACCTTCAATGTTATTGACAGATATTCAGCAATCAAGAACGAGTATTCATCCCTGTGCCTTCTACATGGAAATGGAAATTATGATTCACACAAAGACAAAGGAATGACAGTTCCTCTACACTTGGATTTCTTTCATGTCTGGAATCCAGTATCTTGAAATTCAGTACTAAGAAATTTTCATAGCCTCTACTGGCATAATGTTTTCAATCATTTTGGCCCTGTCTCTCACAGAAACATCTGTTTCTGTTTTCCTTTCTGTCTATATGGAAGACAGAAGAAACTCAACTTGTTTCTAATTATTTGTATTTACTTTAAATTAAGTAGACAAAAGATAGCTATGTTGTATCCCTCACAAACAAAATAGACAATATGATCAGCTTGTGAAAAAAATAAACCCTATCAAATTCCTGACACTTGCTCTCCAGTCAAAAGAAATAATTTGCTTTCTAAGAAAATGAAATATTTCAGCTGGATGCCAAAACAGTATACATTACTGCACTTCTGTAGAATATTTTTTCCAGTTTTAACAATCCAATTGTGCCCTTTTCTCTTCCCCTTTTCATTACATTCAACCAAGTTTTCATTGTATTTCTGTTTTTCTCTTTGGAGCAAGCGAGCAAGCAAAGCCAGACAGAAAGCCTGCCCTTTGAAATGGGCAGTGCTGTATATCTAATTTGGATTAGTCATGCATTCATTCCAAACTAAAAGCAATATTTATGCTTTTTTTTTTTTTTTCATTATGCTTTGGCTCTTCGGCAAGTTCCATATTCATTAACACAAGTTGGCAGACAGGAGTTTAGGCTGGTGGGGGGTTTATTCAGGAAAGAGACACAGTATGGGCATGAGGGAACATTTCTTTTCTTGTAAGTGCTGTGCACACCTTCTCATGTGGATTTGTAAGACATTTTATTTGCATAAACAGCTGTCTTCTTACCTCATTTCTGCAGCAACAAATAGTACTATGCAAGAAAGCTGCCATAAGAGATCCTGCTCTTATTCTTCAAAGCACTCCCTCCACTTCTCTTTGCAGCTGGCTCTTGAAACTCAAAAAAAAAGAGCATTACATTATTCCCCAACTCTATTATAATCTGTATTGCAAGAATGAGATACTAAAACTTAATTCCTGGAGATAATTTGAGGCCAAATATCAATATCTTTTTAACTTTTAACCATGTCAAAAATTATTATATTGACTGTTATTCTGCATTTAGAATAATGTTCTAATAATTAAACATGGAAAAAATTCAATCAGGTAAACACCAGCATTTCAAAAGATCGAAATACTATAGATCTCTTTTAGAGTTCAAAGAACTAAATAAACCAGAACAAGTGTATGTTAGCACTTCATCTCTGTAAAGAGTATTTCAGAGGTATATAAACAAAATAGGTATATAGTTTATTTCACAGAGTAGAACAAAAGAGACAAATGTTCCAAGCCAACAAATAGAAAAGAATATTGGATTTATGTTTCTTTGCAGGAGTTTTGGGGTTTTTTTTACTTTACTCAGAGATTTTACATAATGATGCTTTAACAGGGCAAGCCTCTAACTATGCCACTTAAAACATACATTATACACTTATTTAGGCCTATATCAAATGCATATCTTTAGAAGGCTTACGGGGTTTTTTTATATCTCAGTGAAAAGGAACTGACATGGAATTTCATTGTTAAGAATAAATAGGGGGAATTTGATGGGGGTGAGAGGGAGGTCAGTCCTTATTCTTTTTCTCAGGTGTGCTCTAGGGGAAGCTGACACTGGAACTCTTGTCTGTACTTGTTAACTCATATTTTCTGATGGCTTGCTACTTATGATATAGCACACTGGTTTAGTCACCCAGAATCATGATGAGAAGCAGAAGATGACCTCTATAATTAATAGAAAGCATTGCCTCTAAGACAGAAAACACAATCAAGTCAGTGACTTGCAGATTAACAAACTGCAAAATAAAAGGATATTGAAGAAAATAATTAGAAAATATTTCAAATTGGAGTATGAAGTTGCAAACAGCAGCATAGAAAGGATGACATACAGAGAAAAACCCAACACAAGAAATTTAAAGAACATCTGCAGCTTGTCGTCCTGCTTTTCTATGCCAATATTTTGGCCTTTACCACTTGCAAACACATCCCTTCAGTCTCAGATTAATTTTACTGTTCTCTTGCTCACTCTCTCTTCCTCCTTCCCTGTGGTATCTTATATGCAGTGTACCAAAGATGAAAAGATAATGTATCTTACCATATTTCCTTGCATCTCAGGAACTAAGACAAATATAAATTTCCATCAGAAGTATTGCTATAAATCTCACTTCTATAGAGTTCCCAAATATTATTGTGAAATATTTGTTCTCATATTGAGTCTCAGTCTTAGACAGAAAACAGCAAATAACATTTAATACTGCAGACAACGTGAATCCTTTTTTTTTTTTATTCACTGCTAAGAAATCTAAAAATAAATATATAAATAGCCTGTCTCAAATAAACAGAATAAGAAGTCTTGCAAGGAGAGAAAGAAATGGGAATAGAGCCTAGTCATGCACTGATGAATCAGAAGCAGCAAAGTATCTGTGACATCACAAAAATATTACTGTTGTCTTATAAGTACAGATCTAGTTGAATGGAATTTTGAGAATTTTTTTTTTTTTAATTTATAAAGAAAAATGAAAATGTTCTCACATGAAAACAAAGGAAAGTTTTGTTATATATCCTCATATTTTTCTTATGATAGTTGATAAAATTTTATATTTTAGATGCTAAAAAGGCATCAAGAACACCTAGAAGTAACTAAGGTGCATAAGCTTTAATAAACCAACGTTTTACTTTTACAAGCAAGATAAACTATCAGAAGTTGCATCAATATTCTCCATGAATGAAGGACACAATCACAAATAACTTGGCAGAGGCAAAATCTCAGAAAAATACAGAGGTTTGCGTGTAAACATTTTGATGTAGATAATACTTCCAAGATAAGCATTTTATATCAAACTTCCACAATGGATATGTGAATGTCCATCTGTTAAAAAAAAAAATCATAAATTGATATTGTTAAATGTTGGAGGTGGGGTGAGGGTATGAAATAAAACATGGTCCACACATTGAAAAAATAATAGCGATGCATTTCCTACATAGTACTGAAGAGTTATGGGGAGAGGGCTGAGAATGTGGTTTTAAGTGGGTTTTTTTTTCCCCTCCCACAACTAGAGCAATTAATATGCTCACGTAGTCTCTCTTCTTTACAAAACTGTCTCTTTTTCCACTTCCCCCCCCCCCCCCCCCCCCCCCCCCACACACCACAAAACACAACAAAAATAAAAATCAGTCAAAAAAAAACAAACAAAAAAAAAACAAAGAACTATGA
>JANIJG010008335.1:0-16091 GCA_024611175.1 Megaceryle torquata | reverse complement strand
AGTTAAACAAAAGAAGGTAATAGTTACTGGGTCATTAGAGAAGTGATGCCACAACTAAAACTAAAAAGACCCTGCATACAGGCCAAGACAAGACCTGAGACCTGCAGTCTTAGCTCACCTTAACGCTTGTGACCTTCTAGTATTGACAACACTACCCCATCCACTAGATGATGAGATTCACTGTATAAAGTTATGTTAGCTTAAAAGAAAAGCTTTCAAGTTTTTTATTATTTTCTTGTTCATCATTATGTTAGCATAGACTACAAATATTATATTACTACTGGAAATTAATCACAAAGAAAGACAAAGGCTGATTGAAAAATTGCCCACTTGGAATATCTTATGTTTCCTAATGTTCTTGAGAAACAGCAACCCCTAATAAATTATCAGTATAGCAGAGCATCAGAAAAATAAATGCATAGACATAAGAACTAAAAAAACACCTGCAGCACGCCCTCTTTCCTGTCTCCTGTAGAGAGCCCTCTGTCATAGACTGAGATCTCCAGAAAGACCAGCAGGTAAATAAAACAAATGTTTACTGTTCTCCTTTCAGAACTGTTTATCATTATTAAGAATAAAGCCAATGTTACGTCCATTTAAAAGACCTTTTACCAAATACAACAAAGACTTAGCTAGATCAAGAATTCTTTAGAAAGAAAGTTTAACACTGGTACTGTTCCAAATACAACACATACTTGCAGAGTACTCTCAAAGCTAGATTTTGAAACGGCAGTTTTGCATTGAACAAATTAAGCTGAAGAACTTAAAATTGCAACTATATTAAACTTTATACTGTTTTGTCTTAAAATTTTACTTGTAGCCATCATTTCCTTCAGAACAGTGTATTTTCATGGTCAGCAATTAACACACATTCTCCTTTATAGATACACTGTAATATCTCAAAGAACTCAGGAATTCAATTGCCTGGCCATTAAAAATACACTCCAATATGGATCTAGGGATTCCTTTTCCAAAAACAGCTAACCATTTGCCATTTGATCAATACCTTTATGAACGCCAGGGCCTGTGAACATGAAGCTGCTTCTAGCCGAGGGCCTCATCCACTCTTCCAGGTCAGGTGGCCTATACCTGATGCTCACTACAGTGTCATCCTTACCTGTCTTTGATTCTCACCCATAAGCTCTCAGCTCCTCATCCATCCCGAGGCAGAGCTCCATGCATTCCAGCAGTTGTCTCACACACAAGGAAACTCCCCCTCCTCATCTTACCAGCCTACCTTTTCTAAAGGCCCTGTACCCCATATCATCATGTCTCCATGATTGCAACAAGCTTGGGGCCCTGCAATGGCACACAGATTTTTAACTCACCATGCTTATTTCCATGCAGCATGCAATAGTGTACAAGCACTTCAGAGAGGTACCCCATTACCCCAATTTCCAGAAAGTGTTTTGGGGACTTGTCCCTGATGATGCTTGGTAGACACTCTCTTACTTACATGCAATGCCAGGTGACCCCACTTCAGCTCTATTTTCTTGAATTTGAGATCCCTTTCTGGCACATCACTCCAGGCACTTGCTTGTCAACACTGTCCAAAACAGTCTCACAGGGCTGCTGACAACTCTCTCCCTTCCCCATCATCTCTAGTTTAAATTATTTAGAAAATTCTAATAAAAGAAATATATTTAAACTCTTTTAAAAAATTGCATTGCAGATATATCAGAGTCCAAATGGGATTAAAAAGTTTTCGTGACCCAATTTTATACCAGTATTGTACTACTGATTTTAGGGAGACTGTGCAGTCCACTGTCATACACAGCCTGTCACATCTACTTAGAGTAAGTCAAGAGTTTCTAGATTTCAGCCAAAGTAAAACCTAGAGCCTTTTCATTGACATGACTGACTGCAGGCTGCAGTTATGCATCCCCATTTTCCATCTCACCAACCTACAGAATCTTCTCTGCTTCCTTGTTTCAGTAGCAGTTTCAGTACTTCCTCTTATGATTGTTTTTTAATTCCCTTCACTGACAACACAAGGCTTTGCTTCCTACTTTTACAGAAAATATTTTCCCAAGCAAACTATGCTGTAAACAGGGGAGCAGGAATTACTAAATATCAGTGTCACGATCAGGTATTTGGATATGTGGCCATTTTTTATGATCTTGCCAGGACAAAACAGACAGGATATCAGGTGCACAAATAGGCACTGGGCTGATGTGTGGTCTTACAAGAGATTGGGCAGAACCCCCTTGCTTTCTAACTCTCCTCACCACAGTGGGAGGATGGGTGCAGCTGTATTCCACCTTCCCTCCCCTGGTTTAAGCCACACAGCAGCTGCACCCCTTTGTTGTCCGGCAGGACCTCTGAAAAAGTTTAAAGGTGATCCCAAATGGTGAAATTAAGATGCAAATGAGGTCAGATGTCGTGTGCACAGACAAATTTTTATTAGAGTAACACAATAAAGTCCCTAGAGTAGCTAGGACAGGGAAGAAAACAGACAGAAAAGTAAGGAGAAAGCAGAAGTATAGAGGACAGCAAGAGAGAATAGTTACCACCATGGTGGTAACTGCACCCACAGTGTCCCAGATTTTTATACAGTTCTTCCCCACTGCATCCCCACTTTTCTCCCTGTACAGGTGAGAAAATCCTTCCATCTTCTCCGTGCTCCTCAGAGATGGGGGGGGCGGATATTGTGCTGGGGCTATGCCCTGCAGATAGTTTATGTTTGGCTAATTAATGAGATCAGCCCTTGCAAAAGAGGAGATCGAGACAGCCACAGGATTAGCTTATTGCAGTGGCAGTTTGGTCCTAGGAGGCGGCACTCCTATCTTTTCCTGCTAAATTTGTGGTTTTCATGAGATATCAAGGCCTGGTTATCACTGGATATTCTGCTCCCAGCACCAGCCATAGAACTCCTTTGCTTCCAATCTCAGCATGTCCCACACTAAACTCCCCAGTTCTCAGATGCAAAGCGGGGGGTGAAGAGGGAGGGAGTAAAACAGTTTGGTGGGTTGCTGAGATCTCTTTAGTCCACCAACTAGTCTTATTTAACTCTTAGATGTCTCAAGACAGACAACATAATAACAGACAACAAGACAGATATCCTGAGTGCCTAAGTACATCACTTATCTCTTGGATTGTTTGGAGACAAGCACTAGACATCACCCTTCGGTTTGGACAATCCAGTGCTCAGTTCTGAGTGGCTCAAAGTTGTTTTTTCCTAGGTGTTGATTTTGAAAGATAGGAAAATAGGAAATTTTAGTACACTTATTGCCTGCCTGCCTAGGGCGCAGCTTGTTTGCCTGCTGCAGGCTAGCACATGTGCATAAACAGAAGAAAGGCCAGAACAAATACGAAGCAAAACCAGCAAAAATAATAATGAGGACAGAAAACACGGTAAAGCAAGCATGTACAGCACCCACCAGGATTTCATTTTGGTTTTGCATGGTGCCCAGATGTCATTTTTCAAAGATTTTAAGAAGTGATGTGACGGCATTAAGCTGCTCATGGTGGGTCTGTTGCACAGAGATCTACTGTGAAGTCTGATGAAGCCCATGCTGGTCTGGCAACACAGAAGGAAAAAGGATGTCCATGCCTTTGTCCCATCAAGGCACCTGTGCAGCTCAGGTTTTTTCCACCTTGCAGATAGTTATAGTGTTTAAGCTAGCTAGGTGAAAACAAACTATAAAACATATAATAGGGAATCTGTAAAATAGTGTTGGCTTATACAATCCTTACCACTGATGGTTTTGGTTGGTACACTGTACGAATGTGTTTAACACCTTCTGCAGATAAAGTGGTTACGAACCACATCTTGGCTACTACATGTTGGATAAGTTGGATAGAACATGGAATGATACAAGGCAAAAACATTAATTTGTTAAACCACACAAAACAAAAAAGAGGATACATTTGATGGCTGGGCCACCTGGAAGCCATGAAAATGTATCAACTTCCCAGGTCTGGACTGGGACATGAGTCCATTTCTGGATTCTTTGGGTAATATCCTTTACAACTTTCCCATTATCATCAGTTTTCAAACAACAATTGGAATCATTAAGCTTCCCACAGACTCCCCTCTCTTCTGCCAGCAGGTAATCAAGAACCATCCGATGTTGCAATATTGCTGTCTGCATTTGTATAGCTTGGTCTGCTAATAGGTCAAGAGTGGCAGCTGTCTGGTTGGTAATAATTTCTAACATGGCCTGTAGCCATATAATGCGATTATAAATCTGTTCTCGAGCACCACTGATTGGCTCATAGGGGTTCCCTGTGGCCAACCCATAATATTCTACAATACGTTGAGGGGTCCACTTGCCTTTCCCCCATGACTGGGAGCTTTTGCCCACCAAGCTTGTGTCTATGGAATGTTTTTCTCAGTGTAAATCATCATACACTAACTCCAAGTTCATTACTCACTACATTCAGGAGTAAGAAAAATAAGGGATGAATCACCTCAATGTAACATATGCCAATCCAGGTGGCATGTAACCACTGATAAGCAGTATGCTCACTATCCAATAATGGCCTCTTAATGCTCTAGTTCCATTAGCAAAAGGGCCATTCCAATGTTCTTCATCTGTAGGGACCTGATAATATCATGTGTCACCTGGTCCCAAGGGTCCCCCCAAGACGGTGGACTTTTCACCTTTATCACAACAGTCACACTGCCATACTTCCCCATTTTCTTTCCATTTACAATTACAAGCAAAGTCTTTGCCTGTTTGATTCAAACTAGCCCAAAATGTCTTGAATTGAGAGCAAGAGCCATTCTGGAGTTGCCACTGCCATTGATATACACGTATGATGTGGTTAGGACTGGTGGTGCTAGCATGGGGGCAACTCAAAAACAAGGCAAAAAACTTGTCCTGTCCCACAGCTTTACATCCTTCCTCTGCTGTTTTTTTGTAAGAGCATTGGACCCAACTATTATTGGAAAGTTTTACATGGGTCTGATTCCATCTTCCTGTATACTTAGAACAATCATAGGGGCGACAATATGGATCCCAGCAATCATAACCAGAAGACAAGGTCCATTCACAATTACTTTGTCCCACAAAATGTCCATGGGGATCAATTCTATTCAAACAGTATATGCCTTTTTCAGGATAACGAATGGACCAGGGAGAGGCGTCCTCTTCCCAGAATGCTGTACCATTTCTCACATCACTTAACTTGCTCATCCACCACTTAGCAGCAACTGGCTTGGCTACCCAGGGCCAACTTGAAAGTCCCAAGGATCCTCCACACACGCAACAAGAGGTGAGGTCAAAGGCTCAGGCTGTCTGTTCACTTAGAACCATAAACTCATTTTGTCCTTCCCAGTTCTCCCATGATTCTGGTGTTTGGTCTCTCCCTTCAAAAGCAATGACACAGAGAACAGTTGTCCAAAGAATAAGGGGTAATATTCCATAATACATGATATGGTCCCACCCACTGCAATGATTATACAAACAATACACAAAAGGGTTTCAGGAGTCAATTCTCCTATAAAGTTGCTTAGCAAAGATTTGATCCTCTTGGTTCTGTGCTTGTAAAGAGACAAGAAGGAAAGATCCTTGGTCCTAAATGAAGGATCAGGTTAATATTAAAAGGATGGGACAATTCATGTTGTGTTGATTTTGTGCTCTTTGTTATGAGCATCTCTGGGTTTCCAGATATACCGGTTTAGGGGTATTTTTAGCACAAGGGGGACTCTCCCCACTGTGGGGAGGTCCACCAGCACTAGTTGCCCTGGGTAATAAAAAGGGTGTTTTGGGTGATTTGATTCAATAGGAAGGGGTAAAATAGTGGGAGCTTTGGGGGAAAAGGCTGTCAGTTTTGGACATACATTCCTCCCCCACTGGCTATTTACAGCTGTAACTGCATCCCTCAGTCTTGATGTCCACCCGCCGCCTTGTGGTTTCAGAAAACATTTTAACATGCCATTAGTTCTTTCCACTATTCCATTTGCTTGTGGTTAGTAGGAAGTGTGGAAAATTCAATTGATTCCCTCCTGTTTTGCCCAGCCTTGCACAATTTTAGCAGTAAAATGTGTGCCATTATCTGATTGACCGTTTGAGGTTTTGGGAGTGTCCCAAACCATGTTTTCAAGTCAATAAATGTTTTCCCCTGTTGCCCGTGCAAAAGCTTCTGCCTGGACTCATCCTGATAAAATTTCTACCCCCACTAACACATATTGCTTGCCTTCTGATTTCTGGAAGGGACCAATATAATCTACCTGCCACGCTTCCCATAGTCCCTTTCCAGTTCTCAGATGCACATTGCAGGGGGGGAGGGGAGTGGGTTTCTGAGACATCTCTTAAGTCCATCAACAAATCTTGTTTAACTCTTAGATGTGCCAAGACAGACAACAGATATCCTGAGTGCCTAAGTACATCACTTATTTCTTGGATTATTCGAGACGAGCACTAGACATCCTTAATGTCACAATCAGGTTCTGACACCTACTTTCTACACATCCAGTCCTCTGCTTATCTTGTTCATCTCATTTATGAATAATCTTGGTGAAAAATAACTTCTGGGATCAACTATGCATTTGTTTTCTGTGTTTGGCATTGAATAGCTAAGGTTTAAGATTTAGGCATTTAAGAGACAGAGTGAAATCCAGCTAGGTGCCACAGAACCCATACTTTTTAACTCATGAAACCTAACATTTTCTTAGTCAAATAAAAGAGAAATTTAAAAAATAATGATTATAAAATAAATCAATGGTGCTATGTCTTTTTTGACATTTGTTCCTATTTTATCCCCCCACAATTTTGAATACCTGTTTAGCTGTACAAATAAAATATACTGTAAAGTATTGCCATTATTGAAATTGACTCAGAGTAATTAACCTTCCTCTAGATACCATTTCCTGTGAGACAGATATTCTCTCCTTAACAAATATGATGCTATTGATGTGGACATACCAAATACTAGGTCTGGCAAGAAACAATAATGGAGTGTTTTATAATTAATTAACATATACCCTTAGATTTGATCTACAGAAGACAGAGCTACTCAGTTGTTCTTCAAGGATCCCTCACAGGACAATGCTTTTGTAACCATCCAAGTATGTCTTATGGTAAGCATTAATTTATATTGGCAGAATGCTTTGGAAGAGAGCCATTTGTCAGCTTTTCAAATCGAGGCATACGTCTATGATAATATAGCAGCAGGTATGTAAAAAGAGCAACTTGGGTGTATGAATGAAGTGATCTTTCTGGAGTCTGTTTTCCTTTTTCTAACATGTGCCCGGTGGCAACAATCTAGATCTCATTAGGGAGATCTAGATTGCTTAGGGATCTCATTAGCATTTAAACTAAGCTTCCTTATAGTTTAAGTTATATCTGCTTTAAATTATATAATTTTTGATCCTGTAATAACTCCATGCTAATTTCATATTAAAAAGGAAGAAATCCATACAGAAAATCCTCAAGAACTGCCATAAAATCCAGCACACAAAAGTATGAATTAGCATGTTTAGCAGATCTCCAAATTTTTATTCTATCAATTGGCCTCAAAGCAACAGTAGCATTTAATGTCTTGTTGCTGAAAGTATATTCTTTTGTCAGTGTATGCCTATTCAGAACTTAGAAGAAAATGACTTGAAAAAAAATTCTACCCTGCCACTGTTAAGATATAGTAGCCAAATTCTTACTTAATCACCTTTGTCTTGTCAGGTTTTCTCTGGGCTTGCTTATTTGCTTAGAAAACACGACATTTTTACTCAATGGCCAAGAAGTCCAGACAGTCATACAATAAGACCCTGTAACAGTGCCATAAAAAGGATTGATTTACTTTTGCTTCTGCAGCTAACAATTAATCGTTCCTCTTTGGGATCCATGGATACAGGATTCATGAAAAAGAAACCAAATTAAAAACTGTGAAAAGGATCAACTGAGATCGAAGCATCACAGGGGTAGATTTAAGGCAGCAATATGTAAAACAGTATATTGATGAGGGACCTTATTCAAGATGTCCCTAAATACCTATCAACTTCAACTCAGTTTGAGAGTAATTTCCCTAATTTAATTAGGGCCCAAGAAGAATTTTAAGTTCATGAAGATTTAACTGAGAAAGGGTTTTGAATAATGCTGAGCTTTTCAATTTATGCATAACAAATGTGACCTATAATTAATCCATTTCAGTTGTTCATCGATCTCCCTGATCCTAACCAATTTTTATTAAAAAATAAAAGTAAAAAAATCTTGCTCTATGTTAATATACAGATACGTACTTTAACAAATTTGCTCATAATATTCTCTTCTATTTTACAATTGTGCTGCCAGCTTCTAACTGGGATAAACATGTGTTTTGCAACTTGGGACTTGTTATACAGTCAGGCAATGGCACAGTTTCAGATTCTCTGGCAACAGCAATCTTGCAGACTGAAACTTAATAGCTTATGGTATATAGTGTGGTGACTTCCATCATCACACAGAAGGAAGATAGTAGAATGGATACAAAAAGAAAAGAAATTGCTGTGTCTGCTGTAGCAAGAAAGAAAAAATAATCAATAACTCTAAAAATAGCACATCAAGATTAGCATTTTAAAATGACTTGCAATTCCTGGTTTTATTAATACCGTTCCCTTTTTTCTTCTTCTTCTTCCTCCACACACAGAGGTAAAAGCAATAGAGGTCTTTAGAAATTTAGGCTAATATTAAATTCAGTATTAGTCTCAAGATTCAAAGCTTTAGCATTAGAATTAATAGCTATCAATCCCACAGAGGAACAGTTCCTTTTCAAAAGACTACCAGCTTCATTCAGGGAATACTTATATTGTGTTCCAGCTAATAATTTAACATTTCAAAAACAGAACGTTGAAATGGAATACAATTTTAGAGCACACTAAGGACAATTTAAAAGTTCTCTGAGGAACAAACATTATACTTATGTCTGTTTAACACAGTGCGAAATCATGAAACTAGAAATGGAAGATTCAAATGTGAATTATAAAGCATCTATTAAATATACATACATCTAGATCCCGACTCAATAGAGGGAATGTACTTCAACTTGCTCAAAATTAGTTTGTATTATTGTGACAGAGTCCTGTGGGGGGGAAGAAAGCATGGGGTTTTTTTAAAAAAAGTAAAATTCAGGCTAAAGCCAGGTATGTGCACCCCAAATTACAGAGAATGTGAACCAAGGAACTCAGAGAGGAATCATGGTAATTAGCAAAATATATTATCAGTGAAAAGCAAGCGAAGTTTTGCAGTAGTATAAGGGTGTTACCCGACAGTCCAGCTTGGGACACACACAAAAAAAAATCTGCGTGTTCTACTCTTTCCATAAGTCATCACAATGCTGCAAAAAGAAAACCCAAGGTGCCTGGTGCTTTCCTCAACAGGTATCTTTAAGTAAGAGAAGCCATTAAGTTCAAATTTGAAACAGGTGCTAGCCAAAATGCTAAATCTGTTATGGAGGACCTCAAGGGCAACCTCAGTAATGTATTGTTACTTTATCTTAATGTTACATAATTCTAATGTGTTGAAAATATAACAGCCTTACATTTCATAAAATCACAGAATCATTAAGGTTGGAAAAGTCCTCCAAGACCATCAAGTCCAGCTGTCTACCTAACATTACCATGACCACTAAACTATATTCTGAAGTGTCACATCTACATGTTTTTTGAAAACTCCCAGGGATGGTGACTCCACCACATCCATGGTCAGTCTGTTCCAATGCTTCACCTTCTTTTAGGGTAGAAATTTTTCCCAGTGTCCAATCAAAACCTTCCCCAGTGCAACTTAAGCCCATTAACTGTCAACCTATCTCTAGTTACTTGAGAGAAGAGACCAACACCCACCTCACTACAACCTCCTTGCAGGTAATTGTAGAGAGAAACGTGGTCTCTCTCAGCCTCCTCCTCTCCCAACTAAACAATCCTAGCTCCTTCAGCTGCTCCTCATAAAATATGTTCTCCAGACCCCTCACCAGCTTCACTGCCCTTCTTTGGGCCCACTCCAGTACTTCCATGTCTTATACTGCAGCACCCAAAACTGAGCACAATACTCAAGGTGCAGCTGATCACTACTGAGTGCAGGGATATGATCACTTCCCTACTACTCCTGAACACAGTGTTTCTGATGCAGTTCAAGATGCTGCTGGCGTTCTTGGCCAGCTGGGCAAATTGCTTGCTCATGTTCACTGGCTGTACATCAGCACCCCTAGATCCTTTTCTGCCAGGCAGCTCTCCAGCCACTCTTCCCCAAGCCTTTAGCATTGCAGGGCATTGTTGTGAGCTAAGTGCTGCACTTGACACTTGACCTTGTTAAGTGTCATACAACTGACCTTCACCCATCGATCCAACTTGTCCAGATCCCTCTGCAGAGCCTTCCTACTCTTGAACACATGAACACTACTGCTCAGTTTGGTGTCACCTGCAAACTTACTGAGCGTCCACTCCATCCCCTCATCCAGATCTTGTGATAAAACTTACAAGGCTTCTTCTTCCCTGCAGGTACAGACATTTTTAAAGGTGTGGTCGGGAAAGTTACCCTCCTCATTTTGTAGTCATCCTTCTTTATGCAATACTACTGGACTGTACTATTAGAGAGTAGCAGAGATACAAGCCAAAATTTTGTCCTGGTCTAAATAATAAAATCTATAAGTGCAACATTGCACAACCCAACACTTAAAACAACCCAGGCAACCCCCCCCCCCCCCCCAAAATATGGCAATCCATCTGCTTTGTTACAGTATGCATTAGTATTCAATTTATGTAAAGAAATGCAACAGCTAAAGAGGTTTACAGGCAAAGGATTACAATTTCTTTAGGGAAGCCATGCATTTCCTATCTGTGCTATGATATGGGTCACACCTTATTGACCAGCTAGATTGAAAGTTTTAGTAATTTATAAGTGTCATAGGTTAAGGGCCCAGCATGCCAACACATCACTAAGATTCACTAACAGGTGTCCACTAGATATTCATTGGTATATCAAAGGAAACTTGGTAAACAATGGGTAATGTTTGTTTGGTTCTGGTTTTGTTTTTCTGTTCATTTTACAGATTAAAAAAACCTAGTTATTTGTTCCATTTAGGTTATTCAGATCAAAGTTTATTCTATATGGAGGGCACAACATCTGTGATGTGTTTACAAAGAGCTCTTTGAATATCTTCTGCATTTCCTCATCAATCCACATCTCTTATTGTCTCCTTCAGCAAACTGTGCCACAGCCCCCTTTCATACTACATCTGAAAGTATTACTGCTATTAACGACCAAACAAAGGTGTAAATACTGATAGCTTTTTCTCTGTTTAACCAGACTTACAACCTTTGTCCCTTGCTTCATAAATTCGTTTTCATGAAACAATTCAGTCTACTGACCACAGAGCAAAAAAGGAGAGAATCCTCTTGTTGGGAAAGGGGAAAACCAAAACTTTTTCCACTGTGGTATTAGTAGGCAGCTCAAAACAAATGTGTTTCCTTCATCTTCAAATGTTCACTTACTTGATTAATCACCTTAACAGCTTCAGTGGATGAGTTTTAAGCAAAATGCAATCTCATTACTTTCAGAACATATCTGATCAAATTCCAATTCTATTTTACACTGTTTTGCAACATAAATCTGAATTTGTTAAGCTTTCATGATTCTGGAACTTTCCTTGAGGGACAGGAATACATTCAGCTTTAGTGAAATATTTTCTATCCCCAGATGCTATCATCTAAGCAGCGTACAGACACTACAGATTTTGTATGTAGTCCTGAAGAACAGTGGGCCTAAACAAGTTCAATACTACGTGATGTACTGAAGGCTATCAAGGAAGTCCATTCTCTCTGAGCAAAGCAGAGCAGAAGACAGCTGCTACTTTTTTTGTATGCAAGATTCAGAGCAAATACTACAACGCATACTGTGGAACCAGGCAAAGTACTGCATGCTTGTTCAGGACTAGGACTAGATGCTTGTTAACAACTAGGTTAATATAACCAGTATAACCAATTAATATAACATTTGGGGGTTTTTAAGAAATTACTGCTTAACAGATTAGAGAGTCAATTTAGCAGTTTCACAGCTAGTGGTATATATTTAAGAAACATGATATAACATCATAACAAAGATGAATGTCATCCTGAACTCTAGAGCACACCATCACATCAGGAAATAAGGAAAGAGTTCAAAGTAGAAACAGTAAATTGGGAGAAATCAATCATACCAGTGGTGGGAGGAAAAGAAGCAAGAAGAGGAAAAAAAAAATTTTAAGACTTGCAATAGAGAAGGCAGAAATGAGTGTGAAAAAAAACTAGGAAGTAGGCACACAAAGCAAACAAAAGTAAAATTTAACAAAACACATCATCATTATTGTTAAAATAAACATTGTCTACCATCTTTGTCCACTTTCTTCTTTCCAACCTTTGTACTGTTAAGTTACATCTGAACAATTTTTATTTTTGACATAGTAAAATTTTGTCCCTCTTACACTGGTCTCAGATTTTAAATGCAAAGTGTATTGCCCATATTCTGTTCTGTTTAGTCATCTTTTGAGAAACAGCCTGCAAAGACACCATATAGTAGACCTACATTTAGGAAATTGCCATAACATTACAGAGTCAGAAGCTTTGCTCAATGCCTTATTCTCTTGCTCTCTATTCTAAGAATATGTCACTGCCCACAGACATTTCCTTCCAACAGATGTACCCAAGGAGAACGCAATTGCAAAAGGAAAGGAAAAAAAAATGTTTAAAATGTACTATGCCTCTCAGATTATAATTAGATTTGCACATGCAGAGATCTAAATACGATGCATATGTCTCTCCATCTCTACTCCCACGTGTGTGCCCATGATAGTAGTCAGCCTTCACAGAATGTATGTGTGATGAGAATGTGTAGCATCTGTCAAATGCTGCAGAGTTTAGCTAAATGAAACTTCCTAAGACTAGGTCCAAGAAGAATGAAGCTTTAAAACGTTTTAAGGATGTCTGCCTGATGTACCAAGATCTTCTCATCTAACATGGCTTGTTTTTCAGTTGTCTTTTGACTGAATGGCAGAAAAACTGTCCAAGGAGGATTAGCCATTCTTCAGTTCAAACCAAAGCAGCTAAGAGTTTGAAGTCCTAGGTATGAAAGATCAGATATGAAAATGACTAGTTTGTTACATCGATCCCTTAAATTTCTCTGCCAGACATTTAAAAAAAAAGTCATAGTCAGGCCTTTCTAGCTTCCACCATACACCTATTTGCTGATTTTTTTTTTTCCCCCATCCTCCCATTTCTACTTACAAATTAGGTTACAAGCATACATTTTAAAGACAGACACCCATCAAAAGTGCCAAAACAAAGGTGATTAAAAATAATTTCTTCCAATTCAGTACTGTTGTACTGTAACATGAATTCGTCTTTGAAGCAGGCTATTCTTAAAGCCAGCAATAATCTTTCCATATGAACACCCCCATTAAAAAAAAAATCCTGAATGATCTTCTCATGGCTCTTATCAGTTTTACATGTATAGATGTGTTTCCTATATATTCATACCCAAACTGAAGGATAAAATAATTTTTTTTTCCCTAAGGCTTAGCCACACTGCTAGAGCTAGGAACTCATACTGAAGAGGTCAGTTGAGTATATGTGAAAGTGGCCAGCAGCTTAACTGGTACCCAACAGGAAAGTTGGGCCATCTAAGTCCTGATAATACTTAAAAAGCACCACACTGACATCCCTCTGTGCTCATTACAAGAATTCCAATACATACTGAAACCAGTGAATGTCTATTCCCTGCAATTGATCCAAACTGTAATGCAGATAGTACGTGAAAAAAGAAATTCATAATACTTCAGAGGTTTAACACGCAACATATGCTACACATTTACACAGTCGAAATAGAAGAAAAAAAAAAAGAAGAATATTTGTACATGTTAACTATTTTGGTGTTAAGCTTTCTTCTCAGTATTTTTGTGTGTGTGCGTGAAGGTTGATAAATATTTCACAACCCAACTGTGCAAGTTCACACAACCTAAAAGGAATTAACTTTTGTGGTTATTGTTGTTGTTAAGGACAGATACACTCCTGCAAATACAGTTAAGTACTGACATTCATACTATACTTTCATGGGAGTGAGTACTACATGGACTAGACAGTGGCTGCATATTTAAATCCCATCACATTTAGCTGAGCAGCAGTAGACATCAGAAAAAAATAGTTTTTCTGAAGGTTACATATTAGGGTAAAGGTCTGGGAATTTTGATAACATTTTTCACTTGAATTGGATAATATAAATCTTAAGGGATTGCAAAATTCAATTACACGCACATTGGAATACAATTCTGATGGGAAGAGCTGCAGTACCAAATAAATGTAGCTTCTCCAACCCCCACTTCTTACTTTATCAGTCACCGTAGTCAAAATACATCATTTTTTCTCCCTTGTTGAACTGCATTAATTGACAGATCCAGTGTAAATGATCACATAAGAAAATCTTCCATCTTCACCCTTATGTCTTACATCAACAAGAAACTCAGAAAGTTTATCAAACACTTAATAAAAATATCAACAAAAACTATGTCTGAAAGTGAATAATAAAGACTTTGTACACACATCTCTTTATCAGGTCCAAATATCACAATGATTTCAATACATCTAAAATACTCTACAGATATCTTACAGATTGTGTATACAAACAAGTATAGAAAGTAATACTTTTTCAGCTCTTTCTGTCCAGCAGCTTTCTGAATTTAAAACCAAGTTTATTTCCCAATAAAACTGCAAAGGCACCCAGTATATTAAGGAGGATAACATGGACTAAACTTTACTAGGTGATAGAAAAGTTGTGGGGTTTTTCTTGTTTGTTTGTTTTTATTTCCCCTTATTGGCAGCAATTCAAATACTAGTAAATTAAGATACTGTATCGCTACATTGCAAAGCAGTTTTGTTTGGATACAATATACAGACTGTAATTTGTTGCTCCCCATTTTATTTCTGACTGCTGCAAATAGCTTTTTTTTTGTTGTTGTTGTTCTTTAGTCTTACTTCAGAGAACTGAATATTACACTGAAAAAGTGGTGGGGTTTTTTGTTGTTTTGGTTGGTTTTGTTTTGTTTTTTTGGTCTGATTTAATGAACATTAGAATAGGGAAAAGGGAAGGAAAAGGATGAGTCACAAGTTAATAAGAATGCTGTAACCCAAAGATGAACACTAGAGAAGTGGGACTATTCATCTAGCAGGAAAAATACGTAGCTTCTACTAGCATCAGAAATACTTAAAAATGCTACATGGCAGGTTACTGAAGCACAAACAGAATACAGGGACAAATACAAGTTGTTCTTTTGTTTTATAGCTTATTTGCACGTCTAATTTTACTTCAGGCAAAAAGAATAAGTTGTTTAAAGAAAAAGGGTTGGCATGGAAGACACACAGACCAATTCATTTAATCAAGCCAGAACACAGAGCTCTAAAAGATTTCTTGCCTAATGCATAAATAAATATTTTACACATAGAGGCTTTTTTTTGTTTCTTACTATCTCAGAGTTGTTAAAGTAGACGAGGGGACGCTAGTTTCTCAAGCGGTTAATTAGAAGCAAGGTAAAAGCTGAAATGACATACAGAACCCACCCTACCTAACAAGCCAGCCTTGTCAGTATTATTTTCACATAACCCATATTATTTATATTGCAGTAACCATTGAAAGCTTTACCTATGGACCAGGACAGCATTATGAGATGCACTGGACAACACACAACAATTAATATCATGCTACAAAGTCCTTTCCACCTTCTGATAACAGATGCAAAAGGTAAGTACTAAAATATAGACCTTTCTTTTCTCCTGCAAGGTATTAAAAACTATTCATAAAAGCTAACCAGATTATCCTCCTCTCAAATCACAAAATCCTGTGCCTGCTCTGCCAACTCCAGCTCCCCACAGTGTATTCTCACAAAATAGACCCATAAATACATAACAAAGCACCATGCCTCCATTTTAAAATTCCAGTTAGGAAAAAAAAAAAAAAAAAACCAACCACAAACCACCACATGCTGTCTTGGAAGCAGAGTTCTACTTTACCTGCTACTGTTAAAAAGTATGAAAATGCAGAAATTGTACCGTGGATGTTTTTTATCAGTACAAAGGAACAATTCAGTCCAAAGAACTCAAATAGAAAGGGCGATAATAGGGTCATCTTTTGCTATATCAGAATTGCAAAAGT
>JANIJG010008334.1:0-23027 GCA_024611175.1 Megaceryle torquata | reverse complement strand
GTCCCTTCCTCAGCATCATAGCCTCTGTTGGACACTCTCTACTGTTTCCCTGTCCCTCCTGAACTGGGGAGACCAGAGCTGGACACAATACTCCAGATGTAGTCTCAGTCATGGAGAGTAGATGTGGAGGAGAACCTCCCTTGACCTACTGGACACACCTTTATGCACCCCAGGAGACTATTGGCCTTTTCAGTGACAAGGGCACAGTGCTGTTCCACGAAGAACTTAGAACAGAACTTCAGCAGTAAAAAAAAAATAATAAAAAAAAAGAAACAAACAAACAAGCCCACAACAAAACAACAGCAGTGAGGAGACATCAACGCACATCATGCTGAAGTGCCTCACTATCTTCTGGCCAGAAAACACCCGTGCTCTAATTCTGCATCTGACTTCAAGTATCTCTATGACCTCAGGCCCATGATGCTTCTTCCCAGCTCAGAGCACGTGATGCAACAATTCCTGCATGACTTCCTTGCTTTATGGACATGCCTGCAAAAAGATCTCAAAACTCTGAGGCCAAGAAGAGACAGCAGAAGTGCAATCAGAAATCTGACAGTACAAGCTTGATACCTATTCCTTTTGTCTGTGTTTCCAGTGTTTTCTTCCCTCTGCTATGAATTTAATGGTTTTCTTGCAGGTGGGGAATACAGGGGCTTGTAAAAAGTAGTCTGGTTTTAGAATTAATCTGAAAAAAGGTAACAGAGTAGCATGATAAAGTAAGGCTGGTAAAGAGCCAGACTTAAGAGACAGAAGCATGCTGCTGTTTTACTAAGGTGCTGTGAGAATTAATAAACCAGATAATTTTGTAAAGCAAATTATAGAGTAAATGTGTAAATTGTCTAATACATAGAGGTGGAAAAAAAACCCCACAGCATTCCCTTGAAATAATTCTAATGCCTTCAACTGCCAATAGAAAACATAAATGACATACACCACAACTCACTAAGAAGTCTCACACTGGGAAGCACTGACTTGAACTAAACGATGCAAGATTTTACTCGATGGAAGGAAAAATGGAGTTAGAAGCAGTACAAGGTGATGAATTGACCATTTCCTATCAGTAGAACTTGTGTGCTTGTTCTACAGGGGTAGCTCAAGCGGCAACTTTTCGAGGAGTTTTCCTTGGCACCACCCTCTGCCTAATACAAAAATCATGACAGTTTTATTCTCCACTTATAAATAAAGAATTATCAGTTTGGGTAACAACTTAAGAGGCAGAAAGTTCACACTCCATCCCAGGAACATTCTACCCTCTGGTAGTGCTGCTACATTTTATCATCATACAATTCAGACAGAATTACACACCTATTTGCACAGTTTGGGAAAAAAACCCCACCAAACAAACAGGGAAAAAAAGAAAAACAATGAACACAACCAACCAACAAAACCCATCCCCCTTCATCCCCAAATATGGCCCAAAGCTGTTATAAAGCAACTTATTTTTAGAAAAAGCACTTATGCAGATACTTAATTTTAATTAATAGTCTCACTGACTTCAACATTTGCACAGCAAGACAACTCCACACTTCAATTAAAGCATGCACATAAATGCTTTGCTGATTCATGGCCAAAACCATGACAGGAACATCATTATATAAAATTCTCCTAAAATTTAAAGAAAATAGAACACAACAGCAAGTTCACCCTCAAACAGAGCATTGGAAAACCTGTAAAACTCACAGCTTGAGCAGAACTTACAGGTGGATGAATATATGAATATTAGGGCGAAGATAGAGTCAAAGAAATGATTTCATAGTGGGCAAAAGAACTTTAGGGAAATATTTTAACCAGGTGGAGACTACATGAGTTCCAGCTCTCCATCCTTGGCATTTACTGTCTGCCAAAATTGGGTTTTCAAGTATTGAGAATTCTTGTAGTACAGTGGAGGCTGCTGCACCCTTACTTTTGATGACTTGCTCTTGTTTCCCATTCTTCACGTAGCAAAAAAGCTCATTTCTTTCAATAAACAACGTTACATCCAGCTCACTTCCACCAGAGAACATACTGGACATCTTCAGCAGATGTTCACTCCTGAATGATCAGAGTTATGATGTTGCCTACCACAACGTACCTATAACAAAGCTAATTTTTAAATGACACAAGAAGCACTAACGACATCTTCATTAGCTGTGTAATATCACAAACTCTAAGCTTTAACTTTGAGATAGAATCCTTAAAGGTAATCAGAGTACTTTGTTATAATACCCTCTAGTCCTCTAGAAGCAAAATCATGGCACTTGATGGCCTGTGGCTCACTAGGAGATGATGAATTTAGGAATTTAAGCATTAAAGGAAAAAAAAAAAAGAAAGTTCACTCCAGGACAGATACCCCCCACACTTTTATTGAGGCATCAAGAAAATTACAGCCAATAGCAAAACTGAGTCAAACGTATAAATTTGAAAGTAGTAGCCACCAAAAAGTTAAACTGCTTAAAGAAATGTTAAAGATGAGAAACAGCCTCCCAAATAACCTGCTTCCTTTCTCCTTCACTAGTTGCTGTGCAATGAATCTGTCTGCTGGGCAATGGGGTGGGCAGAAGCCAAAGGAGCTTGCTGCTACTTAAGTGTGTTCACCTCTTTGTGATGGTCCTTTGGGTGTGAGTCCCAGCGTGAGCCTCCCACCAGCCCCAGAATAACCACCTCAGCACAATACATGCTTCAGGAAGCCATTAAACTAAAAATTCTTCCACTCACACAACCTGCAGCAGTAATATTCATCAAATGAGCCTTAGGATTACAAAGCTGTGCTACAACACAAGCAGTGAAAAGAGACCAAGTGGCCTCTTCATCGCCTAAAGCGGCAGGCACAGGACAGTGCAGATGACAAGATAGCTCAAGCAACAAGCAGATACAAAAAATACAGGTAGAAAATGAACATCTAAGCAGTTTTCTACAGGATCAATTTAGACCCAGCCTTGCCCAGCTGTCCTGCATCCACAAGGCAGCACACACAACCTAAAATAAAGCCAAATCAAACCTAACTTGGCTCTGCAAAGCAACCAGCTTGTTCATTTCTCCAACCATTTCACACCTAATTTACAGAGTACATTATACACTCACGTGTCACCGCAGTCTAACCTGAGAAGCAACTAGAATCCAAATCAGTTAATTGATTAGTTCGTAGGTGAAATGCAGAAAGCAAATGTAACATGCTGCAAGACTTTCTGAAGATGCATTATTTTTATTCCTAGTCCATTAAGTAGTACAGGGCCTCTAAAGGATTAACCAAGAGGCTATTAAGAAATAACACAGAAGAGGAATGCTGCTTCTTGGTGAAGATGCTAACACAAGAAGCACAGAAACCTTTTTGGTAGTAAAGAGTCAAGCCAGGACATTCACAGAACCAGAGATGCACGCGATCTTATCCAGTTGATGCCAAAGCTGGGTTTATTTGTTTGGTTTTGTGTTGTTTTGGTTGGTTTCTGGTTTGTGTTGTTGGGGTTTTTTTTGAGACAGCATTTTGATAATTCTTCCCCGAATCACAGACTCACTCTTGATACTCTTCAATTAACAATATAACAATAGGGATTACTCTCCCAAAACAGAGAACACTTCTTTTTCCACACCACCGTTTAGTAAAGAATAGAAAAGCTTCCCTAAACATCCAGGACAGAAAACATTCACCTTAAAATTAATACCAATTCACTTGAGAATTGTTCAACAAGTATATGTGTGCACATAAGGATTATTTCCACAATCTTTACTTGCTAAGTAGGACACAGTGATTCATTTACAATTGTTATTCCTAAGTGAAAAAACTCCGGCACTGAAGACAAGCTCAGGAAGGGCAGGAGTAAATACATTTCTAAACAAACAACTTAAATTGATGCTTTTTAACAGGACCGGACAAAACATTCCTTAAAGTTGCATTTACAAGCCAGAGCTGACCTCAGGCACCACATTCAGTATGTATGAGATAACCTACGTGGATTCTGACCTTAATACTACTACAGGGGCGAATTCTGCACGAGGAAGACGTGTTCTCGAACAAATGTTTTCCAATGTATTAGGCACACAGAAGCATTTTTCTGCATCAAGAACCACAAGTCACATTCCTTAAACTGTTTCTTTTCTTGACCAAATACGCTGTGGACAACCTAGAGTGGATGCCCCTCGGTGCTCCTCTTTGAGGTTCTCATCTACGGTTTCCACTAACAATGAAAATATGTGGATTTCCCCCCCTCAAAAATCAGTCACATTTAGGATCGGCTTTCCTAAGCTCATGTGCCAAATAAATAGCCAAAGTCATTAGAGACTTTCAACACTGACAGCAGCTCTGATAGAGATTTTTATTGCCTTTAAATCAAGTGCAGATCCAGAGACCAGAGTGATGCAGAAGCAGGGAGAGCAGAGGACGACAAGCAGCCAGAATGGCTGTATAAGATGCATGAAAATCTGGTAACAAAACTAGTGACTGGTCTAATTTAAGTGACAAATGGAAAAAAAAAAAAAAAGTAGTCACCCCAATTTAGCAGGCCTTCCCAGAACTGTTTATGTGTAAAAGGCTGGCAAAATGAAATCTATTTGACTGTGTATCCCAACACCAGTCTTTGAGGTGTGGTACTTCCCTTGCAGCCCTGACAGGCCTGCAGCCCCTCTCTCAAGAGCAGGCAACATTAATCTGACAACCCCAAGCGAAACCCCTGTCCCAACAGACATCAACCTAACAGACAAATGCACACTCACATGGACCACAGTCCCTATGTTCTCACCACGGACAGACTCTTGGGTCTTTTCACCCATTCAGGAGTTACAATAGGCAAAGGCAGTAGAGCTGGACCACAAAAATATACAACATTTTCAACCTCTTCACAATGTTCTGCATTTCTGTAGCAGCTCTACTAAATTCTTACCACATCTCAAATCATCAGTTTTATCAAGATCTACTGGAAAAAGTCCAGTAGAGGCAATGAAAATGCTAATGGAACTGGAGCATCCCTGTGACAAGGCAAGGCTGACACACCTGAGGCTGTTTAGCCTGGGGAAGACAGAGAAGAACAACTTAATGCTGATCAAAAGCTAAATGTCAGGGGTCAATAGAATGGGACCAGAATCCTTTCAGTGGTGCCCAGAAATAAGACAAGGGGCAATGCACACAAACTGGAACCCAGGAGGTTCAATCTGAACATGAGGAAAAACTTTTCTGTTAGGGTGTCTGTCAGAGCCTGGACCAAGCTGTCCAGAGAGGTTGTGGTGTGTCCTCCTCTGGAGAGATTGTAAAGCACCTGAACATGCTCCTAGGCCCACTGCTCTGTGTGACCCCACTTTAGCAAGGAGGGTGGGCTAGATGATCTCCAGAGGTCCCTTCCAACCCCTACCATGTTGTGATCTTTGTGTGACCCCTGCCCATCTGACCAACCATATCCCTTCAACCGATCTTAAAATTATTTTAAACACTTAATGACAGTGCCTCTGGATACCGGAAAACACTCTTGAGGCTTTCTTTGGGAAAACCCTGTTAACAGAGGCAACAGGCTCTACCAACTTTCAACTTGTATAACAACTTTCCAACCCAACCCCACATCCCAAGACCCAAACTCTAAACCATCTCCCTGAGCATAATGAAATGCACCAAATATTGAAGACTGGACACATTTAATTCTTTGTACTCCACAGAATAATGAAGAGGCTTGAAACAGAAAATTGGCTTAAGCTGATGTTACACAATTGGGTGGGCAGAACACTTTTGTCCAAAGGAAGCATTTACATATCTAATATATTTTAAATAGGTTTATATTGACTTAAAACTAGAATTTTAAATAGATTCTTATTGCAGTAAAAAGCATGCTTTCTATCAGAGCAATTAGATCACTAGATGTAAAACCCCCCCCACAGATTGCCCATGAAGAATGTGATGGTTTATCTTTCTACCTCAAATTCTTCAAGCTGTAGAGCTTTAGACCCCCACAATAAATGAAAGAAAATTCAGGATGCACTGGCCTAATACTGTCTTTACAGTTAAATACAATACTGGCAAATACTTACCAGGTTACACATGCTAAGCAGTTCAAGTGATAAGCATAATGATGAATGTGTAATCTAATGCCCATTCATTTTGATTTACATGAACCATCACACACATCTCATGTATCCATTTTAAGTCAATGGGTAGGATCCCTTTTGTTCCTGACCAGAATCAGTGTTCAGTTTAAATTTAGGCTTTTTTTTGTTTCATTTTATTTTAATTTTTTTTACATTAAACAGAAATGGTCTTTGCACATAGTTAAAGATGCCTGAGGCCTCACAGTCCTTTGCAATCTCAGCAACTGGCCCCCATCATTCCCTGTGATAGTCCTGCTGGGGAAAAAAATAAAAATAAAAATAAGATCAACCAAATCTCCCCCTGCCCTTCCAGCTGTGGGAGAAAGAGATCAGCCTATTCTTTACTTCAGAAGAAAAGGCCCTGCAAAGGTCAACCTTTCATAGGAAATACAGATCATTAACACTGAATACAGAACTACTCAAATTCTTTCTTATTGTTTGTCTAACTGTGATTCTATTTTACCTATCTCAGGATGCTCTACTTAGTGTATATATATATATAAATATATATAACACCCTTCCCAATAACTCGTTTCTGAAACTAATTTATAATAGAACACTTGCTTGCTGAATCAGAAAGAAGCCACCCAACAATTGGTCATTGCTCTCAAAGTATCACACTCATGAAACAAACTGCAATTCATTAAAAAGGCTTCACTGTAGTTTGCCCCGAGTGAAAAAAAACCCACGCTAAACCACACAGCAAGTATGAGAAAACATAAGTGCAAAGTGCCAGCTGTCTAACTGGTGTTATTTATCTTTACCACAAGCCACAGTTATGCTAGATGTGCCATGGAGAGAGACAGTCTTCTCCTCAAGACTATGAATTCTCTTCCAGAACAAAGAATCTAGACCAAAACCTCATATTGCAGCAATGAGGCCTATGCAGTTTCCATGCAACACTCAAGAAACACGTCTGCTCTAGGGTTTGGTCTACACCAACCTAGGCAAGAACCCACCATATCACCCTTACTTCAAACATACCTGACATACAGAAAGAACTGATTAGTTACATTAGCCCTCATTGCAAGATAGTAATGTCGACAGATAAAAGCCCAATACATTATTTGGGGGAAGGAGAAGAGGTGTGGGTTGTAACTGTCTTAAGTGAGATAAGTCACACCACATTATTCCACCTGATGCTTCACCTTCAGGTGCTACAAAATAAAGCCTGGCCCAGGTCTGTAAGTCCCAGGCTATAGAAGCCCCTGCAAATAATAATAATGACTAATAAAAAAAAAAACCCAAACTATCAGCCTTTAAAAGTTTACATAAAGCTTCCAAAAGTTACTAAAGCACAGTCTTTTAACTTAAATTCCTGAAGGATCTAAAGGTATTACCCCCACACACACCCACACAAACTCAAAATGCATTCAAATAAAATTTGTGGCAAATTTTTTGAGACTGCATTAAGCATAAAATTGCTTCCTTTGAACCTGCCAACTCTCAAAATTAAAAGGAACATGAGATGTTTCTAGAGAGAGATTCAGGAGGTAAGGGACACAAGCAACACAGTGTTATTAAAGACTACAGACAAAAAAACTTTTGCCAAGGAAATTCAGAAAAATTCCATAGTTTGAAAAGCACGTTAACGTGGAAATAAGTGTCCTCATGTTTTGTTAGTACACAGAGATATCACTGAACCAAACCTTCAGTTGCCTGGCTGAAGACAGTTAACTGATGAAAGCAAAAGTTATGAAAATCTATAGTCAAGTTTCATCAAAGTGTATGTAGAAAAGCAGTTATTAGGGCATAAAAAGCTTAGGGAAGGGATGTTGGGGTTGAAGGCTCAGACTAGCAAACCTAAAATATAAAAAATTTTATACCCACCTGACCTTATATGCAATCAGGAGTTTGGGAGAGAGACACAGCTGCAGACAGAAGGGCAAGAACAAAACCACATTATTGGTAGGCAGCTATAGAGGATGACTGCTACCACTCCAAAATTCATCTTACAATCTTCTGACAGCAAGTTGTGAAGGGTGTTTTCAGTCCACATCTCTCCAATGACTGGAATTTAAGGAACCAGTTAGAATTCTGATCTCCAGGACTACCATTTAAGTCCAAAATACCATAACACATTTAAATTGGAGTGGGTTTCACTCCATACTATAGCACGTATAACAGAAAGGCATCATCAGAAGTAGGTCCTCCTCCCTGAGGACGCAGTATACTAGTGTGTCAAAACAACTCCATTAACATATGAGGTTCAACCTCTCCCACATCAATTACTCCTCTTAACCAGTTAATCAGAACAATGTGCTTGGAAAGGCACGTTTCACTAGATCTTGCAAGTCGGAGCCAGAGAGAGACATATACAGTCAAAATAAGAGACTTAAAAATGGAAGATCCCATTAATACTTCCACGTACTACTCCTTGGCTGGAAATAAAGCTTAGAGTTTTTATTATCTTTATTGATAGCACCAAATATCTTTGCATACTAGAGACAGACTGAATGGAAACATTTCCATTTGCTTTCATGCAAACTCTTATAGTATGAGTTACGTGCAAACACAACACCTAACAGGAAGACTGTGTACAGGACACCTGACTTCTCATTCATTCTAATTATGATCTGTACACACTTATACCTCATTTAGGCCCAAAGTTTCTGAAAAGACACTGCTATGTTAAGCAGTAAGAACCCTAAAAATAAAATACCACCTTGTGATATCTTTTAGCTTTAACAGTTTGTGCTTGTCCACTTTTGCAGAAACTAATAGCATCCAAACAATTATAATTCATGACCTTTTAACATCAATTGTTAATTCTTAGTTCTTTTATATTCCATCCCACGTTCTTCCAAATAAAGGGCTGCCCAGAAATACTTTGCATGAAAAACTGAATGTTCCCAGTGACAACTCAGATCACGTCATTCTTTGCACATGAACATTAAAAGATGCAACAACAGCAAAACACACTAGTTATTCTTACAACTTCAAGACTAAATCCTAAATATAGCACATTTTCAAATTGTCTTTCCTGAAATTCAAATAATATGTTCATCGCTTGAACCAAAAGCTAGCAAAGTACAACTTGTATTGTGCTGCAGGCCATAAAGTGAATGTTCTTTATTTGAATCACGGATGGATGAAGATGAAAAGTAATTTTTGAACAATTTACAACAGCTCTGACACTTCTGTGTGTTCCTCGTTACACATTATGCCTATCTATTTATTAGGCTTACTCCAAACCTTTCACTACCTTCAGAAAGCTAATTTTTCTCTTTTAAGTTAGTAACAGGAATTTTAGACTAATTTCTGGAGAGTATTTGGGAGGTTTGGTTTCTTATTAAACAGGTCATACACACTTGCCTGTAGCAGTCTTTGTGAGTTCAGTAAATTGAGACACAGTTGGAAAAAATAAAGTCTCAATTATTGAGAGATTTCAGTATTTAAAAATGTTTTAAGTCTGACTTAGTGAAAAACCTATTACCAGCTTTACAGTCAGTCTTTACACACAGCATTACAGAACAAAATACTGTATGATCAGATGCAAATACAGGTCTACAACAAGACCATAGGTACATTATTTTATTACAGTATAAACATCAGCCTTCAGTAAATGTCCTTGATATCCAACTCTGCTACAACCTAGAGGAGCCAGCACGACTGCAAACTCTGCCTACTCCTGAGAGCAACAAATTTTTCTATACAGCACCCAAAAGGGCAAGGAGAGCCTACAATGGATGCCAGAGCTTCTCAGATGATCCCAGGATGTTAAGAGAGGTGAATACATAGATAGTCTGTCACCACATGCAACAGAGTTGTGCAGGAGGGGGAGCAGATGGACCCCTGACCTTTCTGCAAACTGCTGCAGCTCAAACTTACAGGTAAGGCAGCACCAGACATAAGTGACTGCTGCTGTTTTCAAAGACTTGATACTTTAAAGGCTAAAGCTCCTGTTGCTGGCAAAGCCCTTTGCTAAGATTGTCTCCCTCCCCTCCTTTCTTCAGATACTGTTTGCTGTAGGGTAACAGAAGAAGCTTCCAACTTTGGTGATTGTTCAAAGGACTCTAGGAAACACCTGGAGATCACAGAGTCATAGAATCACTTTGCTTGGAAGAGACCTTTAAGATCATTGAGTCCCACCATCAACCACTGCCAAGTCACCACCAGTCCGTATCCCTCAGCACATCATCTACACATCTTTGAAACCCATCCAAGGACAGGGACTCCACCACTGCCCTGGGCAGCCTGGGCCAGCTCTTGACAACCCTTACACGGAAGCAATTTTTTCTAATATCCAACCTAAACTCCTGGTGCAATCAGATGCCATTTCCTCTTGTCCTATTGCTCGTTCCATGGGAGAAGAAATCGACCCCTACCTCGCTACAACATCCTTGCGGGGAGTTGTAGAGAGCAAGCAGGTCTCCCCTAAGTCTCCTGGTTTTTCCCCAGGCTAAACAATCCCAGTTCTCCCAGCTGCTCCTCATCTTGAAAGATGCTGGACACTAATACCAAGGTATGGGCCTGCAACAAAGATAATCTTAAGCAAGATGTCTGAGCTTGGATGTGCAATTAAGTGTCCCAGAACTAGAAACACCATCTAGAAATCCAGATCCATCTTAGCTTGAAATCACAGAGGAACTACTAGCAAGTTCACTTAATGTCATCCTTACAGAGAAGCATCCAGTTAAATGACAGACTTTGCTGACAACTCTCAGGACTCCCTAAATACTCCCTTGTGCATTAACACCACATATAGTCAAAAATACCAATAAAACCTTTATATAACAATATCCTGCTAATTCTTCTGATTTTTTTTTTTTTTACATGTGTCTGTATGTACAAAGCCTTTACATGTGTATGTGGCAACTCAGTAAAATAAAGATGACAGGAGCTGCAACACAGGATTTTTTTTGAACTACAAGGAAACCACTACTTCTGTAACTGGTTTTCCCACTATTTAAAATTGTTTCTGTGCACCATCTTTGTGAAATAAGCTAAAGAACAGCTAACCCAGGCCAACATTTTTCAAATGGTTATCATCACTACGCACTGCTGATAAAGAAACTTTGATCCCCTAACCACTAAAACTTTTCCCCTCAAAGCAAGATATAAGCAGAGGCTTGGTCACTATTCACATATAGAAGTTTACAGAGCAGTTTACCAAAAATTCAAAAAAAAAAAAATTTCTCAGATCAAAATAATACATTGCATTTGGAAGATGTTTGCTCCCAGTACTGAACACCACCTGTTATGTACCTGAAGGGGTTTCTGAAGCGAGGCAAATCTACCCAGCAACTCTGGGCTGTAACTACGCCGATAAAATCAGCTTCACACATGTTAAAAAATAAAAGAAAGAAAAAAAGGAAAGCAGGAAATAAAGGTAAAGTCTTAATGTATCAACAGCTTCTTCTGATTTCACAGAGTGCATTAAAAGAATAAACATCACAAATCCTGGCCATACATTAAGGCAATTCTTACACCCAAACAATTTGATAATGTAACATTGTGTATCAAGCCAGTTTTTTCATAAATTATGATCTAAACAGAACACTAGTCAATTCACCAAAAGATATCAAAGATATCCCTTTATTACAAATGATCCAAGCATCCCCCTTGAGGCTATGGCTATCAGAAAGCATTTAGTTAGCTCCCAAGCCAATATTTTTCTTATCTGTTTTATTATGAAACTATAGCACATTTTCAATAACTTTTAACTTTCCTATACAGAGCAACAAATAATTTCCCAGAACCCTTTGGAAAATCTGACATGCGAAATGATTCTCTAGTCAACTTGTGTATTATAAAGCTGAAAAAAAACCCCAAAAAACCCCAACAAACCAAAACAAAAAAAAAGTGTATCAGATCATTTGATCATTGGAGGGAATGGAAAAGTATCTGGAGCTTCAGGACAGATGGACGAACTTCAGGTCATATAAAATACTACCAAGGCTGTATTTGAAGAAAAATGTGAAAGTTCGTGAAAGTGCCCCGGGTGAAAATACTTTGTGTTGCTAAGAAACATCATCCCTGATGATGGATGAATTAAATTGTCTCACTTACTAGAGCCAACTCCAGGCATCCCTCGTTTATTAGTAGAATGTTTTCTCGTACTGGTTATTTATTTTAACAGCTACACAGAAATAAAAAGCTCTACCTTTAAATGAAACTGAGAATTTCAAACTTGCATAATTAATGTTAGAAAACAAAATAGATTTCACATCTTGAGCAGAATTTAATAACTACATTTTCAAAGTTTACACTTTAAAAAATGTAATATTAATACATCCAAGCAATTAAAAACTGATTTTAGGGTAGTCTGCAATAAAATATACTGTTCAGTTTCCAAAATTACTCTAGATACAAGGTAAGGTAAAATAAAACTCTTCAAATATTTCTGAATAACATAAATATCCAGGTAATCAAATTTTAAACATCACAGAGAGAAAAGCAGATTCATTTGTTATGTGTTGTTACGATGACACCAACATAAAAACTAAGCACGAAGGAAATAATGCAAACCACATGCTTTTCTCATTTGGAAGTTGTATTCATGTTTCATCCAGCTCCTCTTTTAATATATTACTTACAGGCTGTTTCTTTTGCAGAATGTATTCATGAACTCAGAGCAGAGCATCTCTCCATTTCTGAAGTGTTTTCTGCTGAACTCCCACTGAGCATACCTGCTTCGCCCGCCCCTGCCCTGCATTAAGCAAAGTCCTTTCACAAAGGTTACAGCTGGAGCAGAGAAGGCCACCGCCTCGCCTCTTCCCACCAGCTTTGCAACTGGACAGAGGAACAATCCTGAAGGGGAAAAGAAAACCAAGCACATCTCACCTGGCACAGCCTTCCAGAGCAGGACACGACAGCGGAGGCGAACCACAGCAAGCCGGGAGCCCCGAGGTAAACAGGAGAGTCCTGAGACCAGAAAGTAGACTTATGACCACTGCTCAGAGATGATGGAAAAGGGGAGTTTTCTTTGTCATTCAGAAAGGAACATGCAGAATTTTATGCCATACAGAAACCAACAGGGTTTACAGAGAATAAACCAAGGGCAAAGACCAATTTTGCGATACCACAGTTGGCAAGGGGGAAAATCATTAAAGAAGGTTAATTTTGTCCAATAGCGAGCCTTTGGAGTTTTTCTTCCAGTTATTCTAGATTGAATGAAGATTCGGAGTTAGAAGTCCCAAGTTTTAGCACTGGGGAGTTTAAGGAAAAAGTTGAAAAGCCCTCTATATAAACTGTTCTTGGGATTCCATCACAGCTTCCAGGTCAAAAACTACCACGCACAGTTAGGCAGCGAGGCCACATACTCAGCACACAGAGGCAACCATAGAGGCTCTTCTTCCCAAGTAAAGCCACCCCAGGGTTACCACTGGAGAGCCTGAGAAGTATTTAATAATGATACCAATTTGGCTGCTCTATAGGAGATGTGCTTCCTGTGGGCCTTATTAGGAAGGGCTTTAAAACCTAAGCAGAAGCATTTCTAAACCTCAAAGGACATGCCTTATCTGCACCACTTCTGCTTCTGGAATCCCAGCAATCCTGAAGACAGAAGGCAGATCAGACTGCAGCTTTCCTGGACACAGATGCTGAAATCACATCTGCCTTAACTGTAAGCCATAGTCCTCTGACTCTAGCAGCATCTCCAAGCTGCTTTGTTTTCAGAAATGTTGGTGCAAAGGTTAAGATCCAGTGTTTCTGATCACATCAGGTAGACTAAAACAGTAAGATAAAAGAAAAACGCCTATGGATTATGTTCCAAGAGAAAAGCATGAAAGGAAAAGGTTTGAAGTAGAGATACCCTTTCTTCCCCTCCTCCCTTGTCTGCACAGTTCACAAACTAATGTTTACTTCAAATATTGAGATGAATTTTCCAGTGCTGATCTAGCAGCCACGAAGAATGACCATCCATTGTGCATGGATGCATCTCAAGTTATTCAGACACAGAAACATACACGTGTATACTTACGCAATTAATTACAAGGGATTTTTACAAGACACTCCCAAGAACTGGGCCACCACCAACCCAGATGTGCAGATCCATGTAAACCTTTTCCAAGTCTTGGGTTGGGTTTTTCTTTTTCCCCTTTTATCTCACTATGTATTCCTTCCCTAAACACCTATAGCTACATCTGGCAATTTGTCCAGCTCCAGGTTCCCCAGTACAAGACACACCCAAGCAAGAGCAGCAAATGGCCCTAAAGATGATGGAGGGGGTCACAGCACAGCCCAGTCATTCAGCAACTCCAACAGCTGGGTCTGCAACAAGGTACGGGTTACAAGACCAACTAGAATGAGAATATTCCTCTTAGCCCTCACATCATGATGCAGACAGTATCTCCAGTGCAGCATTATTTCATGTTTTTATTACTTGGTAGTGAACAATATAGTTGCAAGAATTTTGTAGTTACTTGGGATATTCTCAAACATTCTGGGAAATAGAGTTAGAACTGAAAAAAAGTAGGACTTGAAATGGGGATTTAATGCTTAATTGAATGCAAAAAGTGAAAAATTAATTGGAATTGGTATTAACAGGAGCATCATAGGCAAGAAAGATTTATTATATTCATCACTAATACTCACTAAGGTTGTACATTGTATTTGTGTCTGGATACAAAGATGTAGGAAACTGAGAAAAGCTCTGAAGAAAACCTAAGGAAATAGGGAAAGTTAAATGGAAATGGGATTTAAAATTAAAAAAAAGGGCACAGGCTTCAAAAGAGGTTAATATCAGTTACAAAAACGATGATCATGTCCCATTACTGCAATGTGCACAAGAGAAAAAGAAAAAAAAACAACAATAAAAAAACCAACACACACCACAAACAAGAAGCTTAATGAGTTAGGAAAAAAAAAATAGTATTAGAGAAATATGGTACCTCCAGGGATAGTTAAACAAGGGATTAGGTTATAGAGGGGCTACACAAATCTCTGCTGATTGTTTTTAAGACCTGGTAAGATGAACATATCAGAAATAGTCTTTACATACCTATCTGGCTTTCCCATGAACGCTATATACTCAAATTTAAAGTACAGAGCCTTAGCATAGAGCGATGACCTCCAGAGAGCTGTGTTTTCTTTTCTAAACCTAAAGGCTGTACAAGTTTAGACTCCTGCCAGGCAAATCAGCAGGTGACTTGACTGCTCCTTAGAGCTCCAAGCAGGCTTTTGATATCTTTTTTTTTTTTTTCCTAAATAGCCAAGGCAGTCTGTGATTGACAATTTTCTATCACATCAAGCATGCTACCTTAAATATGAAGTACTCTGAATGATCCACCAGGGAAATAAAGTCAAAGTACAGAGAAGGCAACTGCAGCCAATCCTGGGAATCCAGTTCCGAGAAGGAAATCAAAACCGCCAAACTGGGCAAGGATGCACATCCCATTAATACCTAGAAATACAGGTAGCTCTTTTTGTTTCTAGCACCAACAATAAATAAGCCTTAATCAAAGCATTTAACAAAGTACTTAGAGAAATAAGGAGGGAAGGTCTGATGTTTCTAAGCTTATTTTCACAGCAGTATGAAAGGAAATGAGGTAGAGTCAGAGCTAATTCTCCTTATATAATTTCACATGGAATGATTAGTTCTGCCCCAACAGTAACAGCTTTCCAGAGGGTCCTACTTGTCGCCAAGATTGCCTACAGATGCTGTAAGTGTAGCTTCCCTAATTCTCCACTGACAACCAACTTAAAAGGTCAATATAATATTCATTTTACTATAGAATGGAATTCACAGCATGAATAGTAAAATAATGTCACAGCTACCATGAAAACTGCAGTTGCATGTTGGGGGTTGTGACTTTTAAAAGTTTAATCACGAAAAGGATTCAGAAAGAGGAACATGCAGAGGAGGTTTCTGCTTTAGCAGGGTCCTGTGGTCATTACGGATGTTTAAATGCAGCATAAGCCATGGTCTGAGGATAAGAGGGCAAAGCTGTGGAGGGGCATTTGTGTCACATGCCCCTTTAGATTTGTTTTTAGTTTTTTTTTTTTTTAAGGAAGCCAGGTTTTCAATCATTACCATGTTGAATACCCCCTTGTCTTAAGCCCGATTAGGAAAGACATTCCACATGCAGGGGGGCTGCTGAAGGTGGTGGAATTCCCCAAGTCACCTGGGTCGCTTCTGGGTGAAATACCAATTACTGGCAATTCATCTCAACAAGGCCAACAAAAAAAAAAAACAAACCCACAACCACCCCATAGAAGACATCACTCAGCCCAACGGTGAACATATCACAGGGATAATCCTAAAACTCTTTGCAAAAACTTGTAATAGGTATTAGTACTTTTCTAAAGCACTACAGTGTTTTCATTTAATCCTTGAATAGACACTAGTAGAAAAGCCATATTCAATTCCAAAACTGCGAGTTCCAGCTCAGCCACTACTATTTCTTTAAAAAATACAGTTTCTTTTTTTTTTTTTTTAAAGTATATAAATATACATTTTCCCTCCCTTAAATTTAAGTATCAACAGAAAAACCTAAATGACACCCCAGAACAGCAGGCCAAATAATGCTCTAAGAACTTTAAATGTGTATATTTTGCACTTATTAGCGCTATCATTTGTTTTACAAAAGACCAGCAGATTAAATACAAGACACGCTATTAGTTCTAGGCACAAGAACAACCAATTTTAGTATGCCTTGTGAGAAATGATGACTAATTCAGCCAGCACCACCCTACAGCCATTTCCATAAATCCTGCCTTTACATTTAAATCACAGAAAAAAAAAATCCAACCTGACTTAATGGTAACAAAAACATATTTCTTGTTAAAGTTTTCTTAAAGCAAGATCAGGACAAGAAATTATTCTCTAAAGCCAGCCAGATGATGTTATTTATTTGGAGAACTTTATCTCAAACTACACACAAAGTTATACTGCAAATTTTAATGTATGAAACCACAACACAAAGTGAAAGTTTTGCCCTTCAACTGGGAAATCACAAAACCTAGGATTTCACAGAACACTGCTGGATGACTTATTCTGAAAAGAGCATCTTAAGAGCCTATTCCTGGTGTAAACCTCAAAAATAACCAGAATAAGAGATGCAGAATGTTCAACTACTTGCTGAATTTTTGTTTTCTGGAAGTGAAGTAAATATCAGAGCAGAATGATAGAAAATATGAGACTGAGAATCGAATGAAATGAGGATCTGTACTTCAGTTAAGATTTTAGTTTTTAAATGATGGAAATTACAGTGCTTCTGAAAAAGCACTTGTTTAATTATACACACCAGGAAAGATACTTATAAAAACCACCTCCTTTTCACAATGCAACATGGACCTTTTTTTTTTTTCTGTTTTATTTACAAAGGTGTCACCTGGGAAATAAACCACTATGGAAACAGACTCAAGATCTACATTATCCAATGCACCACAATACCATCAATAACATGTAACTCTGACCCTACTTTTTTTTTCCCTCAACCCAATATGATTGGAAAAAAATTGGAAGAGTGTGTTATTTTTCTAAGTGCTGGTCCTAGAAATGGTGATATCTTCACCTTCTTTCTCCTAAATATCCTGACATTAGTCACACACCATTATTACTTGAGCTCACTCCATTCCAAGTTTTCAGCATTCCCACACATTTACTCTTGCACACATGCACTAAGCTTTGTGATATTACGAAGTTCTGCTATATAATGGGGCTTTCCAACAGTTTTTGTTTCTATTACATGCATTTTATTGGACTTTAGGAGAACAAACCAAAAAAATCTCATTTCTCTGAAGAAGCTTCTCTTTGTCTTTTCAAATCGAGCAAAGCTACGCAATGGCAACAGCAAGGTTTTCATCCTTCATTCCAACACACTTGACCACTAAATTCTGCCAGGGTGAGGAATACCCACCAAGAGACATCAACTCAGGGAATCTTCCAGAGAAGGAATCAAAGACTGAATCATATTAAAACAGAATCCAACTACTTAAGTGTGAACTTCAGGAGTGTGGGGGTTTTTTTGTTCCCCCCCCAGTGACAGTTTCTAATGATGACTATGGAAGAAATCTCACCCTCTTAGAGGTATTTTATTCATCAAGATGATGATCACCACAAGTCTTCTGTTGCCAAAGGCCAAAGTACCCTTTTTAAGGGCCACTGTTGTACCTCTAAGAGGAAAACATTCCCACAGTATTTATGGCAATATACTCGCACCATTGACCATCATTAACTGACAACCTGTCACACAAACACGGCATCTGACTGCCCAAAAAAAAAACCCATCTCTGAACAAAACTACAAAACCAGCATGTGAAGTCACACTGCTGTAGACACAATACATAAAGGTGTTTCCAGAAGGAAACTCAATTAAATTCTGCTTTTTTTGGTCAACCTAGCATCATTTCATTCAACAGCTTTTTAGAGCAAGTCAGCAAAACTACAATAATTCAGGAAAAATTAAGGTACGAAGTTGATACTAAATCCAGTTAACGGGAAAACTTTCACTAAGCACATAATATATTAAATTTTGCATGTTTGATTATATGTAAACCTATATACATACAAATATATAAATCGAAGTTGCTTGTACAGCACAAGCATATTTTGGAATTTATATGTCTCAGCTGTTTGTGTTCTTTAAGTGTCTTAACCCCAAGAAATAATTATTCAAGGGAAGAAGCCAAACCACACTTAGTGACTGGCTTTGCCCATTTTCCTCCAAGTTCTGCGTTTCATCATTAATTTTACATTCTTGTTAATTTTAGACATTCCTCCTGTTCTCATTTGGACATCAAAGAGCTACTCATACCCAAAAAAATACCAGCATTCCAAAGTATTGGCTTGCTTACTTATTGTCATTTATAACTTGAAAAGATCTTTGATTTCTTGCCTGGAGGAAATACTGTGGATCAAATATAATACACATATATATAGATTAAAAAAAATCTACCCATTTATACATAGATAAGGGGTCCAGGCCTTAAGAAAATAGACTCTTGGGAGACATGGTTTTCAGATTTTAGATTTCATACTCTCTCTGGTGCTTCACACATTTATTTTTACTTTCACATCTGACATGCAGCAATATGGCCAGCTAAGGTGTACACTGAAGACATACTTTGATATATATCTCTTCAGAAGTGAAATTCACACTGGGATATGTGTCCTTACAGCACCAAGGCACTGCTGAACCACCGCTAACTGCACCACTGACTGATGGCTGGGGGCAGGGGACAGCAGGCTCTCCAGAGCCCCTCGTTAACAGCTCTGCCACCAAAGATTAGGATGATTTTCCTGCTTTATGAACTTGGTAGAGAAGGTTTCTCACATACAAACGGAAAAAAATCCATAGTAGACAATGTACTTCTAAAATGCCTGCTGCAGGGGTTCCCAACAACCTTGTTGCACATATATTTAGATTTTTGTCCTCCACTTTAGTGTTTTTTTTTTTTAATTAGCAATATGTAGAACTTTTGCTCTACGAGTAGTCCCAGACCATGAGATACCACTGTTCAAGCCAGAAAATCATTTGCCCTGGTTTTGTCAGTATTACCACTACACAATGACTCATGTCTCAATCACTAGTATGCAGAAGCCCTCAGAGCAATCAACATTCAGGTCCCATTATTTATACCTGTATCACTTAAAAAAAAGGAACTTCAAAATATATTTTTGGTGTATTTCCTTACAACAGAATACAATTCTGTTGACATAGGAACATATATGATGTTTATGTTTCTTCTGAGCACATAGTTTAGAACCCAACTTAGCAAGAACCAGCAGCTTAACTCAATTATTGAACCAGGTAAGAGCTGAAGTCTTTGGACAAGAACTCCTCTTTGCAACTGAAAGAGATAATACAAGAGAACATTCCACAGTAAATATTTGCTCCTCAACAGCTGCAAGAAAAACACCTTATCCCAAAGGCTCTCCCAATGCAAACTATACTGAATAAATATATTCTGATCTTGTAAAGCCAAATAATGTACTATATATTTTTTTTTTAAAGTTAGATTCCAGCTGGCCAGACAAACAGTAATTAAACACAGTAAATGCTTCTCTAACTACATCAGGAAGCACTCGATGTGATCCCAGCTTACAGCAGCCACTCAGTCTTTACCCAAGCAGTTTATTCCAGGAGTCCTAACTGAAGGAAAGTAAACTGGTAAAGTGCTGGTTTGATAAGAATGTGTCTAGATTCCACCCCTCCCCTCCTCGAGTGCAGCATATTGTATTGATCAGGGACTGTAAACCTTCACTGTTCTGATCAAAACAGAAAATAACAGAAGTCCACACTGTAGATTGGGTCAGAGGCCTAAACCGAAGCACTCAAGGCATGTGGCTCTTCTTTGAAACACAGGCAACATCAAAATACTGCAGTTGAAGGGTGCAGAAAACATTTATAAAAAGCTAAAGCAGGAACTTTTTGTTTTCATATTCTCAAATTTTATTGAGCAGAAATGTTTGAGATTACTTTATTACTTTTACCAGCCACTCTAAAACAGGCCTCCAGCCAAACAGGTCTTTAAAATACGTCTGTATTTTAGTTTTAAAACAACATTAAGGAAGTTGTATAACTTTTACATTAGAATCCAAGTGACTTAGCAGCAGAAGTGACACTTTCCAGCTGTAATGCAGGCACTTCACAAGCTACGGGCACGACTTCTGCAACAGCACCAGTCGCGTTTGGTCCTGATCCTAACACAGGAGAGAGATCCACAAGGGTTAATTAACAGGTGCTTGTAACTCAGGGCAAATCCCAGGAGATGTTTGTTGGTATCACATTAGTGACTCACCAAATGCCTTCCCTCATGCTGGCTAACCTCTGTGGGACAAGACCAACCCACTCTTGCCCTTACAGGGCTTGACTGCACTATTCCAAGCACAGTAACTAACAGGAGCCATAACAATATTCTCTACAAAGCTGGTAAAGCAAGAAAATCATCTTAATTAGACTGGGAAATTGCTCTAAAAGTTTGTGAAGACCAAGGTACTGCAATACCTAGAACAATCCTCACCTTTTTATATGCAGTAGGTATACAGATTTAAAAAAATCACTGCACTTGATTTATGTGATCTGGATTCACAGCATTTAAACTTATGTCAGAAAGTATTCTTCCAGAATATTTTACTGTGCCTGGACTTCCAAGAACAAAAAAAAAAAAGGAAAGAACACCACATTCTACATTAGGTCTTGAAAATTCCAATTAAAATTCAATATTGTACTTTGTATGGAGGCTCTTTACACGAAACCCCTGTCATGGTTAAGATTTAAGGTTAACCAGGTTAATAGAGTCCAATAAAATAGCTCTATTTAATTATGCCAAACCATTGTTAGAAGCCACACTAAAATCTGCTGCTCATCTTTACCTGACTACTGGGCTGAACTCCAAATCATGATAATATTCACCTACTTCTCCTCAACCAGAAAAATCCTACCATAAAGTAAGCTTCAAACTCTTTCCTCTACTTGAAAAAAAAAAAGTGCATGCATTTGCACCTCAAATGGTTTCTTTCCTCCAGTCTGCTACTCCAATCATCACACAGTCATGTGTTAAAAGATTTGTGCAGACCTGCCAAGTCTCATTCATCCGAGGCACACTTTCCAAAAGTTGGGAATTCGCTTTCAAAGTGTATTTAAGCAGCTCCTCTGCTATGAAGTGTTCTGTCACGTGGCATTTTTAAGCTTAAAATAATAAATCCAAAACGTTAAAAAAATACCTATTTTGCAAAATTGAAGGTTTGGGGGTTTGTTCTCCTTGCTCTATAAAGCATGACACTATGCCATCACAAAGGTTACTATTTTTCCCCCTACAGTTTTACCAGCAGAACTATTTATATGTATTAATGTCTTAACTACGCTGTAGTGACAGAATGAAACTGGGTTCAAGTTTTGCAGCTCACTTTATAGCCGTTTATGAAAAGCAGTCCCTGCCCCGCACAGCTTGTACTTAATAAAAAAAAAAAAAAAAAACACAAAATAAGAATGTCTTTAGAAGATAACCCCCACACATACATTTTAAATGCTGAGGAACCCGGGGTGCTGCGGCAGGGCCGGGGACCGCCCAAGGCCTGGCGGGGAGGGCACGTCCCAGGGACGGCTCCCCCACCGCCACCTGCCCCTTGCCGGACTCAGGGCAGCCAGGCCCGGCCAGGCCTCTCTCCCCTCCCCGGCCACCCCGGGCCCTGCAGCACCACGTTTCCCGAGGGGTGCCCAGGAGGGCGCAGGGGAAAAGGGGCCGGAGGGTGCCGTTAGACCCTGCCCGCCCAGGCAGTGGCTCCGCGGGGCCAAGGCGCGGGCAGCCATGATAAAGCTGACAGGGAGGGGACAGTCGGTGCAGGAAGCGGGCCCCTTCCCCACCACGACCCTCCTCGGGGCCAGGCCCCGCTCCTGAGGCCGCCGTCAAAACCGCGGGGTCAGGCGGCTCCTCCCCGCTCCTGAGGCCGCCACCGGGGCCGCGGAGCCATCTTAAGGGGGGGCCGGGGTGACGCCTGTCCCCGACAGCGCCTCCCGCGCCGCAGGTGCCGGGGAGCCACGTCAGGCGGAGTACGCAGCCCCGCGTCCGGCAGCGGGCCGACTCCCCTCGCCTCCCTCCCCCGGCCGCTTCCCCAGCGGAGCGGGACTCGCCGGGCCGGGTCCCCCCCACCCTCGCCGCCTTGTCCTCTCGCGGAGCACCGGCCACCACCAGCCCTCACCCCCGTCCTCTTCGCCCGGCCCCAGGCCGAGCGCCCGCCCCGCTGCTCCACGCTGACCCCTTCCCTCCCTCCTGCCTGGCTCGGGCGGCCCCGCTCCTTACCCCACCCAGAGGGAGCTCACCTCCTCCTCACTCCCGCCTGGAGACCGTCGGCACCGACGCGCCGGCGTCCCAGCCCCTCCCTCCCCTCGGCGCGCAGCAGAGCCAGCCTCCCCCTGCCGCCAGCCGGGCCCCCCCTTCCTCCGCCTGCCGCCCCGGGCCCAGCCGCAGGCCCCTCTTCCCCGAGCTGCCCGATGGACCCACCCTGCCCACGGAACGAGGAGCCCGTCGCTCGGGCAGGCGTTTTGGCGGGTGGGCGGGAAGGTTCCCCGGCACAGGGCGGGGCCTCCCCGCCGGGC
>JANIJG010008333.1:4346-25393 GCA_024611175.1 Megaceryle torquata | reverse complement strand
GGGGGGATGAAGGGGGGTTGAAGTGGGGAATGTATAAGGTTTCCTGAAAGTTTTCCAGTATTATCCTTGGCAAAGTCAGCATGCTACTGGAACACAGTAAATTGGACTTTTCTCTAGTTGTGCCTTTACAGAATGCAGTACATGAACAGAAGCCGCCAAAAGCTGTTTTCCCATTTGAACAGCTCTGCTTTTATCCATTAATTCACGTTTTAATTAAACTATACAATATTTTCAGACCCCTTACAAATGTATGATTATATTGATGGTGCAGTTAAAATCCTTAAATGTCCTAGTATGAAGGGGGGTGCCTTCTTCCTGGCCCTCAGTTTGCCGGAGCCATTGTAATGTAAGCAGTGATTTGAGTGATCACTGATACTGCGGCTGCTGAAGTGGCATGTGGCAGCTGAACTGAGGTTGTGCACACACTGATATCACCGGCCTTGATAGCTCTGGTTTTTGTAACAGGAGAAAGACATGTGTAAGAAGAATAACTTCTACAGGCTTTTGTTCATCCTGTAAGTGGTATTAATCTCACGAAGGGAGAGAAAATTACCAACTGTTAACAAAGGTATTCTAGGAGTGACCCTAAAAACTTGTAAAAAATTAGTATTTATTTGTGGTTCTATATGGTTTCTTTTGCACTGCTTATGGCTCAGCTGAAGAGACCATCTGCTATTTTTCTTTGTAGCCCTTTGTACTTACCATAGCAATTTCAAAATGAATAGCCCATGAGGGTGTGAACGTGTGCGCAGGCGTGTGGAGGGGAGATGGGGCTGGGAAGCAGAGGGGGAGGCAGCGGCACAAGCAGACGTGCTTCTGTAGGCAGACAGCATCTCTGGACAAGTAAAATGATTTCCATCCACCAGTGCTGAACCCCAGTCACAAAAGCATGTGAATAATACTCCTACGCCAGCATTTTAGCAGTGTTTGTGCAGCACAATTCTTGCTTTATAATCATGGAATCCACGAAAATCATGTGACTGGGCACCAGCTGCAATAACGTTTTTCCTCCCCCACCACCCCAAGCTTGTTTTGACATATTATTTCTGATACAGTATTTGGCTATTTTACCACATTACAAGGAGGGTTTGTAAAATTGTTTCTTTTGCCATCTTTCCCTTATCACTTATGTTAAGCTTATAGGTCTTCCATATTCAGAAAAACTAACTAAATAAAATCACATAGCTGGGCATTTAATTCCTGTGTTGTGAACTACCCCTGCATGATGATGAATGGCTGTCCTATGGGAAAGAATATGTATTTCCATGTGCTGTTTTTTAACAAGGCATTCTTGTGCTCAAAAGGAACTGGAGTCATCACAATATGGATTGATTTTATGATTTTTTGAGCTGCCCTAAAGGCATTTAGTTTCCTACTTTTAAAAGCTAGCAATCTGCAAATGGCTAGCAAATCTACTTAATCCGTAGTATATTCTAGAACATGAATATTAGCCAAACCTATAGTCTTGTGGTTACATTTGATACTTTCTCTGAAAATCTGCCTTTGGATTATATTGCTGATGAGCCTTATTTTATGCTACTGAGGCCTGTCCAATACAGTTGCCTTTGTGCTACCAAAGCCAGCATGAGCATACTGGACACAGGAGTAGCCCTTCAGCAATTGTGTGGGTTAGATGTCCAGGGACCCAAGTCAGGACCCAGCTCAGGAGAGCTGTCCAACACTACAGGGTTCCTGTGGCCTTCTTCCCCTCCAGGTGTTTTGTCAAGAAAAAAAAAAAAAGAAAGAAAAAAAAAAAAAAGAAAGAAAAAAAAAAAAGGGTTTTAAATAAACTTTGAATGTTTACCATTACAGCTTCCCTGATTATTTTCAGGAGAAGTAGGAATCTTTTTAATACATTGAATCTAGAATGAAAAAGGTTGGAATATTCTAACAGCAAATGGTAAAGTGCATGATAAGCAGCTTTTTCTCTCCTGGGCTTTTTGCTGCTAGCTCATTTTGCTACAGTATTTTTTTTGTTGTACTCTTCTTTATTTTTTAGCACACAGTTGCAAAACCTAAATTAACATAGTTTCTAAAAGTTGGGGTTTTTTTTAAGTTCATGAAGATAATCTGTGAACTCCTTTCATCTTTGGTCTGTATTTTTCCCCTCTGAAATTAACTGAGTCCTTCCAATGAATTCAGGTTGTTTCATCTATCTCCCTTTTTAGAGAAGCTACAACGTAGTCTTCTGAATTGCAGTATTTAAGAGCTTTTGCAGTATTGCTTTTATAGGAAGAGAACATATTGGTCCATAATAGCTACTGTCATCTTTCATGCAAGAACCAAACCACTCTTGTTATGAACGTACAGATTTGCAAAGAGTCATCTGACATGAGCTGAGTATTTTTACACTGAGGCTTGATGCAATTCTTAGGTAGGTTCTTAACTACAGGACTGTTTAAAAGTATTATGTGAGCCTGCTGATCTATAAAACAAAAATTGATGCTTTTTTTAGTTTTAATGACACTACTCTTTCTATTTCAAATGAATTAGTAAAGCTTTTTACAGCTGTAAAGTCTGTCCTTCTTTAACCATGTCTCTCTTTCTGTATTTGTCAAATGGCGTGTACTGGTTATATAATTAACTTCCCTATGGAAGTCTCTGCAATTTCTAAACCAACACAGCCCTTCAGAAGGTTGAAGGTGGAGGAAATGTGTGTTCTGACCTGTGCTTTGTGGCTTCCTGCAGGATGACACAACACACATAAAAAGTCAATCTGCATCAAAAGAATAGTGCTTTATGATCTAATTCTTAAGATTGCCATCTACTAGAGATGTTCACAGCCATTGTCTTTATTTGCTTTCTAAGAACATTTATCTAGTATCTCTATTAATTTGTTTCTGCAATGTCTATGAAAATTACATCGCTTCAAAAAGTGAAGAAGGATTTATGAGATCACAGGTTGCAGAAAATCTTTCAACATTTAATAGATGTCAAATACAAGAGAATGTGCATGTCAAGTATAGGACCACAGCATGACTCAACTCTAATAAACACTGTAAGATGTTTCTTTTAGTTTTTTCAGGCCTTAGTAGTTGCTCCCATCTGAGCTCTTGGAAGACAGAGCAACAGCCTTTACCATACAAAACCAAAGTAAAAGTCATTCCTTGGTGCCTAAGTTGACCTAAATGGCCAAGTTTAATGTTCAAAAATATCTTTGACAAGCCAGAAACAGGAATCTATGGAGGGTCTCAAGTTCATGATTAGAAACTTCATAAGGAAACTGATTTTACAAGAGCTGGTGAACATCTGGCCTCCATGCTCACAGCAGGTACCACAGCAAATTATTGTACAAGGAAGACGGAGGACCTTCAGTGACACAGGAATGTGAATAATCCTATGTCTTCTGAATCTTCTGAATGGGAAAAAAAATTACAAATGGAAATACTCCATTTATACATGTGTTTCTATATATCAAGTATATATGGATGTTTGTGTGTTCATGTATATACGCACACACAGATATAAAACATACATGCATGTTTTGGTAGTTATTTCTCTGAGCTTGTTCTGTTTTGTGACCTCTTATAGGGGTTGGGGCTACATATCTGTAAGGGCTATAAGGGATAACTAGCAAAGAGGAAAAAAGCATTACACATTGGGACAAATTGGATTCTCATGCAGTCTCATGTTTACCGTGATAAATGGTGTAAATTAGGAATTGCAAAATATATTTGGGCATTGGAAATATTACAGACTACTACACATTCTTCTATAACTCAACTTTCAATTCTGTATTTTGGGAGTTTTAGTGTGCTGTCAAATAAAGTATTATGGTAGCAATATACAGTGGTAGTATCTGATTAACTGGGAACTTGAGTTTTGAAGGGCTAGACCTGAAGGGTTGTTTCTTTTATATGTAGCAAAAGGGCCATTTGCTTAAATACTTATGCAGAACTCTGCTTTCAAGCATTGTGACACATATGGATTTTAAACTTAGATTCTTTATTTACTGTATTATTACTATTTTTAGTATTTATTTACTGTATATTACTAGAGTCAAGCTGAGAAGTTCTTCTTGAATGAATACTGCAGGATGAGTGTGTCTCGGTCATTTCAGGACTTACCAAGACATCAGCAGAGCTATGTAGGAAAAATATTTTCACCCTCTCCCTTTTCCTTTTGAGGAAGAAGTAGTATGATCTTGTGTAACTGCTTCTTTGCAAATCAGTCAAAAATGACATTGGCAAACATTTTGTGTGTGTATTAACAAGCTTCAATGTTTTATGGTGTGAAAGAGATCTGAGTTCTCTGTTTTATACTTCACTACAGCTGTTGTAATTTTTCACAGAAATTCTTCTAAAGGCAAGAAATATTTCCTATCAGTTTCCTAAGTATAGAATAACCTAACAAATAGTATTTTGAAGAAAATAAATTATAAATATGAATGATTACTGTGCAGTGTACTAACAGTTTCTACATTCATTTTATTCAAGATCTTATAAAGTGAAGTGTTCTCTTTTTAAGATCAATTTAAGTGTAATAAGGACTATTAAAGGTTAAAGCCCTCTTTTTTGAGGAAGATAAATTATTCAGTTAAAGGGAGAAGAAAACATGTAGCCAGGACGTACCAGTTTGCTTGAAGTGATGCTTCAGATATCTGAATTCCTAGCAGTAATGAATTTACATACAAAAATTACTTGCATGAAGTTAGAAATAAAAAAAAATCTTAAAAATTGCAGTTTACCCTTTCCAACAAGTTGTGTGTGCAGCTACTTCTTGTCATTTGGAGGAAGTGCAGAAGAGCCAGTGTGCATCCTCACAGGGTCTTAGCTGTTAACAAAGACTTCAAGTGTGTGAGCTGCTGAAGCCCTTTCTATTGCCATTAGCATTTCTTCATCACAAAATCATAGAAGGGGTTGAGTTGGAAGGGACTTTAAAGGTCATGTAGTCTAGCCCTCCTGCAGTGAGCAGGGACATCTTCAACTAGATGAGGTTGCTCAGAGCCCTGTCCAACTTCACCTTGAATGTTTCCAAGGATGGGACATCTACCTCCTCTCTGGGCAACTGTTCCAGTGTTTCACCACCCTCACTGTATAGAATGTCTTCCTTATACCTAGTCTGAATCAACCCTCTTTCAGTTTCAAACCATTACCCCCTGTCCTGTTGCAAGAGGCTCTGCTGAAAAGACTGTTCATGTTTTTCTGACAGGCCCCTTTAATTACTGAAAGGCCACAAGAAGGTGTCCCCAGAACCTTCTCTTTTCCAGGCTGAACAACCCCAACTCTCTCAGCCTTTCTTCACAGGAGAGGTGTTCCAGCCCTCAGATCATTTTTGTGGTCCTCCTCTGGACTTGCTCCAACAGGTTCATGTCCTTCTTGTGCTGAGGATTACGGAGCTGAACACAATACTTCAGGTGGGGTCTTACCAGAGCAGAGCAGAGGGGCAGAACCACTTCCCTTGACCTGATGGCCATGCTTCTGTTTCTGCAGCCCAGGACACAGCTGGCTTTCTGGCCTGCAGGTGCACATTGCTGGCTCACGTCTAATTTTTCATCCACCAATACCTCCAAGTCCTTCTCCACAGGGCTACTTTCGATCTGATCCTCCCTCAGCCTGCATTGATACTGGGGGTTGCCTCAACCCAAGTGCAGGACCTTGCACTTAGCCTTACTGAACCTCAGATTCACATGAGCCCACTTCTTAAGCTTGTCCAGGTCCCTCACAATAGCATCCTGTCCCTCTGGCTTATCAACTTCACTACTGCAGACTTGCTGAGTGCACTCAATCCCACTATGTCATTGATGAAGATACTAAATAGGTCCCAGTGTGGACCCCCTGAGGGACATTTCTTGTCACTGATCTTCATCTGGACATCAGGTCATTGCATCCAACCAATCTCCTCGGTGAAAGCTGTTGTATGTCTTTGCCCATCCCTATTTTCTTCTGTGTTTCCACATTCTCGTATGGATCACATTCTCTTTTTGGAGCAGTGGAAGAACTACAACAACAGGGTGTACTATGTATTTGTAAAGTAACAATGTTTCCTTTATCTTGACCTTGGGTGTTTTTTTTCCTTTTTCCTCTCTTTTTCCACTCCCCACCCCACCCCTCCTGTGAAGTACAGAGATGGTATGTTCATAGAAGCATCTGTGAAATCCAACTTCTCCTTCCTGCAGAGGAGTAATGTCAGTTATACATCATTGCATAGGTTGCTAAGGAATAGGAAAAGCTATCCTGTGGGTTACTTTACATTCATTAAATTCTGAATTTCTTCTGTTGTTTTATGTCCCATTTACTCAATTACAAGAAATCTTTGGCTTGTGTCTTTATTAGAATAATTTCCTCACATCAGCAACCACTGCAACTTTATTTTTCATCCCTTTTGTAAATCATCTATCTCTAACCAGTTCTGTTAATCGTGTGAAGATGCAAGTGAGGACTTTGTCCCATGGCAGTCAAATTTAAGAGCCTCTGGTGAGGATAAACTTTTATTTATTTATTTTAATATTCTAAAAATCAAAATCATCTCTGCCAACTGGATCACTGTTGCCCATGTATGTAGTGACTCTTTTCAAGAACAGTAATGCATCTGAAACAGCTTTTCTGCATGACCCCAAATTATTCTTTGTCATTTAATATACTGGTTAGTGCAATTGCTGAATCTCTTCACATATTTTCTCTTTGCTTAATTTAGGTGTTACCTTTAAGGTTCTGAAGTTCTCCAGATTCATAATGAATTTTTTATTTCTTTTTTACTCTTGCTTTCTTTCTCTCATTTTCTTTCTTCAACACGCTCACACCTTTCTTCCCCAAACCTTGCACACATTATTTTGCACAAGCAGTTGCCCCAATATCAGAGGAGCAGGTAGTTGTGCATCACAGCTGTTATTTCAGCAGTGTCCTCCAGGAGTTTCAGGTAATTATCACATAGTCCAGGTAAATCATGGTTACCCACTTACTGGTGGACAGCATCTGAGAGTAATTCCCACACAGGCTGTTCTTTGTTCACAGAGATGTGAAGGGGAGTCTATGACAATTTTTTGCTGTGGCTTCATTTTCTTTGTATTCTTATTATTCTACTTTTGGCCCTATAACCTGTCTGGCAGATAACTGTGTTTGAAAAACACCTTTTTCTTGTTGTAGTGTTTGTTTGGTTTTGTTTTAAGAATTTGTACCTCTGCTTTTTTTTTTTTTTTTTAACTTTATTGTGTTTATACATCTGTTTTGCTGGAATAGATCTCACTATTCCTTTTTTTTGGGTCAGACTTTAGTTCTCTGGTGGCTGTCCTTTTAATTATGGTTTAATCCAGCTTTCAGAGGGGTTAGAGAGAGGGAGGGAAAAAGGGTCATCGTCTGTGTTTTTTGGTAGGTGTTACTCATTTTCTCTGAGTGTCATGTATTGTATCTTCTGTTGCATGTTATCTCTTAGCATTATACCATCTGGCTTGTTCCTTTTAAAGATATTCCTCTCATGTATGGAAATGCCCTTTTCAAAATTAAATACCACAGTATGGATTCTTGATCTTTCAGGAATGATTAATCTAAATACATATGGCCACTGGCACAGGGTAGCTCCTCAAGTAGCAAAGTTTTGAACCAGATTCTTCTCATACCTTAGGATCAAGGCAGGAGTTGAATGATAAATTGTCCCACTTGTAGTCTTTTTCTTCCTCCTGTTACCCATTCCAAAACAGCTGCTTGAGCTGAGAGATGCGTAGCTCTTCAAGAGCATCCTAAATGCATTATTTTGGAATCTAGGATTGGCTGTGGCTAAATTTGTGTGCTAAACCTTGCAGGCTCCTCCCATTACCTTCCCATTCCTCACTCTTCTAGCGGTACTCAGCCCAGTGGCTGTCAGGTGCACATCCTGCAGGTCAGTGTGATGCTCCGCTCTGGCTCACCAGCAGCTGCTGGATCTCATTAAATGGGTGCTGGACTGTCTCCAAAGCCTGTGCTTGGTTTACAGTAAGCTACAATAATGTAGCCCTGTTTCTCCCCCATCCAATTTGTTCATTCCCCACGCCCTTGAAAGCATGGCTTCTCCCTCTCCCTTTGCCAGGTGAACTTTGAATCCCTGTTTCTAAATTTGAGGATAGCTAGCCCTACCACACATACCCCCTTTTTTCTACTTCCAGCTTCGTACTACTGAGTGAAGTTCCTTTTGCCTAATTACTGTTGGCACATCTGTTCTCCACTGTGCTTGCAGTGACAGCTAGGGGCATGCAAGGCCAACATGGTCTGATAAAAAGGAGGTGTCAGAGAGTAGTTTCTTCTTATGGAAAGTTTCCTCCCGTGCCCCCAAAGATAAGTGTTATCAAGTGTGAGATGCTGAGAGAATCACAGAAGTCCTAGATAATTCTGAAGGTAGTGAAATTGGGGGTGGGTGAAAGGAACAGCACACAAAATTAAGTTTGTGGAGAGAAAAACAGAGGTAAATTTGTAACAGTCCATTTTTGTGTTCTGTTTTTACTGCTTTCCCTAGAAAAGGGATCAGAATGAAAACTGTCTAAAGACAGTATTTATTTCATCGCTTGAAATCCAGCCATCTTCTTGTGGCTATTTTAATAACAGTTGAGCAGAGAGATTAGAGATAATATTAGATATAGTCTCCAGTGGTTATACTCATAAAAGCATCATATGCTGATGTATTGTAGATTTTACTTTCCCCTAAGTTACTTGATGAAAAGCATCTTTGGAAATAGATGACTGATTTGTCTCCTCAGTGCAGCAGTTCCTGTATTTCGAACATATGGAGAAGCTTTATGGTGTTCTGGTACTAAAAGCTAGCCTGTGAAACGTTCACCTTCTGCTATAAGCCCTGAGGCAACGTGGATTTTGATTTGCTGTCACACAGGAGACTGTTTATGCCAGTAAATTTGAGTGAAGTTTTGTGCTAAAAAGTAACGTGACAGCTGCAGCTTCCATTTCTCTGCATGGGCCAACCAGACTTGCTACAGTCTGTTAACCAGTTGTGTTGTGTTATGTAAATGGATGAGTTTTCTTGAAGTCATTCACTCTCTCTCTCTTGAAATCAAATAGACAGCTTTGGAAGATAGAAAAATTATAGAGGAGACAGGAAAATTTTAGGGGAGATTATCAGTGCTGTATCATAATATCTAACCATTGTATGTGATTTTTATGTGCAGTTGAAATAACATTTTCCTCTTAAAGTGGGCATCTTTAAAATGATCTGTTACTACATATTCAAGCCATATCCACACTTCCTCTATCAAGGCTTTAATGCATTTTTGTAGAAAAATAGAAAGGAGCTTGAGCTTTTTCCTGATGAAGGCCACGATGCCTTTGGTTTCTAAAGATGGAGCGTGGGGGTGGTAATTTGCTCATGCAGCATGAAAGCGTTTAGTTCTTTCCCTGCAGAATCTTCTGCAAGAGAGAGCGCCTGTGCGCACAACGCATGCAAAAAAATTCAAGCTGGAGGGCTGCTGATGAAGGCTCTCCTCTAAAATTAAAGACTTGCTGATTTGGACCTAGTAACACACTGATCTTTTTAAATAACCTTAAATATTTAAAGCTTGCAGATCTGTTGTTGCTGAAATGTGGATCACGATTTTCACAAATGAAAGGAAAAACCCTTAAAAAAATTAAAGGACTTTTAAAATCTTTTTTCTTTTTCTTTTTTTTTTTTTAAATAACCAAATCCAGGGGGTGGGGGTGGGGGAAGGGAAAAGCTTTGAAGTCTCTGAGATCTTTTCCCTGAGGTCAGAAGTTTCTGATGATGTAACATACAATACAGACCAAGCCTTCACTTATCAAGGTTAAAGTTGACGGAGCTTGTATGAACTTGTCAATCATAGGAAGCAGGCAAAAACAAGCCAGCTGTTGTGAGGCATGGCTTTGAAAATCCTCTGTGTTACAGTAAATGAGACGCAGAGGTTGAGACAGATTCAGTTCTGCGAGGCTTTCAAACTGGCTGGCACATTTGTAAGGATGCAAAGCTCACGTATCCAATGAATATGGGTAAACAGCTGTAAATCCCGGTAAGATTGTCTTGTCTTTACTGTTATAATGTGAGAGAAGCAGCTAGAGGTGTGCTCCTTAATTACCTTTTTCTGTCAGTTCTGAACAGGAATTTGCAGTTTTAATTCTTATAGTATTTCTTTTGTTCTCCAGGTCTTTGAGTACAGGCTGTGTCTTCTGTCCCTATCAGCAGAAGCGACAGTAGAAAATTAGGAACGATGCAATGCTTGGTACAGAATTTAATTTTGCTTAGCATAATTGACTTCTCTGTTCACTGGTGGGTTGGGAGAATAGGGGAAAACGTGAGTTAATTCCAGCTAAGATGCTTTGTGTGCATGTGCTCGCACACGCGCGCTGTTTTTAGCAGCTTTTGTTTTCACAGTTGGCATCATGCACACTGGAATTAGAAGGCAGTGCCTTTCAAAAATATTTGTTTTCTGGACTGAGGGCTGCAGTGCCGTTGTTGTGGCTCGGGGTGCCAGGCTCGGGGTTCCTCTCGGCTAGGGGTGGTGCGAGAGCTTTTTCATCTTGTCGGTTTCCTGGCAAGCCTGTTACTGTGAGTACAGGCTCGCACGAAGACCTTCTCCACAGCAGCAGGAGATATTAGCTGGGAGTGTAAGAGAATTGGATGTGACTATTGGAAGCAAGAGGTGAGTGCGGCTCTGAGTGAAAAGATGGCTATTGAAATGTGTGCATATGCATGCTAATTAATTTAAATAACTGGTTTAGGACTTTTTTTTTTTCTTTAGAGATGAGCTACGTGTTCATTTTGGTGCCTGCCTGAGGAACCCAGGTGACCTAGCTATTATTCACAAAGTGTTTCATTTTACAGCTTCTGTTCTGTTACTGAATTTTTGTTCAGCTGCAAGCAGCTGGATTTTGTGGTAATAGCTACAAGAAGATAGCAACAGCGTATCAGTAAAAAAACCCCTCTAGGTGTAAAAAAAAAAATAAAACTCAAAAGGAGTGGCAACTGGAATGTAGGGGTTTTTTTTAGTAAATTGACAAAACAATCATTTTCTTTAAGCTTTTTTTGACATGACTGTGTTTCCTTGTTAGCAGTGTTGGAGAGTATTGCCTTTTGTCTCTGCAATGGTTGCCATTTGTGTAATATGATGGCTCTTGTTATTCTGTTGGGATATTCTGATGATTGAGTGCAGTGTGTAAGTACAGAACACATTAGCTGGTTGACTTAAGTGAGCAGAAGTCATTTTAATTCCATGCAGGTTGTCCCCTGTGTGCTAGGACTGCCATGCAATAGATACAGCAAGTAAGAATACAGCTATAAAAATTATCCTTTATCATTGATTTTTTGATGTGCAGCAGAATGGAGGAGGGGCTTTTATTTTCTGAACTAAGGAAAGAAAAACATACCTTCCTCTGCCTTTTCCCAGGAGATTCTTTCCTTCTGCATAAAGGCCCCCTATGCTGTTATAAGAAATTTAATTTTAATGAGATTTGATTTTTATTGTGGGCCTATGCATTGTGCTGTTACCCATGACTGACATTTCATCCTACATATCATCCATCAACACAGTTTTGCTGATCTGCTGTAGAACTGAGTGGGTCTGTTGAATTTATTTCTGATTTTCATAGGGAGAGAGGTAATATTTTTAGAAAAAGAAAGAATATGAGGTGAAAACCCAATGCTGTGTATGTTGCCATGCAGGCAGAACAGAAGAGAAATTCTGGTGGGATCGACGGACCAGCGAGCAGCACTTGTTATCATATTTCATTCTGTGATAAAGCCAGGTGATAATGCAAGGGTTGTTAAGCTAGAGTGACATTTTGCTTTATCGCATTGGGTGCAACAACTAAGCTGTATTTAGTGTGACTGACTAAACAGATAGCTGCCATCAGGGCGCAGATAACGTTAACAGGCATTCAGAGACAGAATTGGAACACCAAGACTCACATCACAATAAATGGGTTGTAGTGTAACGGTGATGTGCCATGGGCTATACTTTGTGAAATATCTAGCTGATTTTGTACATTCAGTTGTCTTCTGAAGTATATCAGGGCATCTCTTTCCTTTCCCTTTTTTTTTTTTTTTTTTTGAAAGACAGCATTCTCTCAGCATTCAGCACTCATTATTCTTTTCATCTTAACACATGCTTTGGCTTTAAGACCGTTTGCTTCAGTAGTGCTTCTGGGATGCAAGTTGCCATCAGCTGTCTCTTCAGACAAAGTCAGTGAACAGCTCTACTTCTTTGTAGTGACTTATGTGCTGTACCTCTTCCTGGAGTGATCATTATGGTACAGCCATCATGGTGATTAAATGATCTGTTTTCTGGAGGGTTCTTTTTTCTACACATTTGTCTTTAATGATTTCTGAGTAGTTTTGTAGTCCAAGTTCTTTGGAACTTGGCATCTTTGGAATATGCTTCATGTCTGGTGGATAGTGCATGCTGTACTAGCTCGGTAGTGAAAGCAGATACAGTGCTCATCAGAAAAATGGACCACTGGTGATATCATTGTATTGGATGCCCAAATTGTGGTGTTCTAGTGTCAGTATCTCCTTGGTATTGCAATGCTAAAGCCAATTTAAGGGTTTCAAAACCTTTGGGGTCCTGGATCCTCTGGAAGAAAAAACATGTGGAACTCAGATAGGGATTCAGATATCTAACAGAAGTAAGATGTCTGCATGCAAGTGAAGCGTTGCCTCAAGTTATAATCCACAGAGATCTTGGGCTTGGTTGAGGTGGCTGAACACAGGTGTCTAGTGAGACTTGAAACAGCCCACTGTAGCCCATTTGGCTTCCAGCTGCCACCTCTTAGGGAAACTGATGCCTTTGAATCTTTAAAGTTTCTGAAATGGTAGAAGGCACCTGTGCTTGGGTAACTAAATTGATCCCCTAGACAGGTAAAGAAATGCATGATTTGCTTGGAGACTACTTAAGAGTGAGTTGAATCTGTTAGATTGCGTTGCCCATATCAATATGGATTAGACCTCAAACTTTCTCCTAAATTTCAAACGAACTTACCCTGTGCATCCTGTTCCAACTTTGTAGCAGCCTGTTGTGGTGTCAAGCAAAACTAGACTGGGTAGAAGAAACTACTCTTTATTTGTGGACTGTTGCAGAAGTGCATTTGGATCCCACTGTGCCAGGCAAATGAAAACAGTTTCGACACATAAAGTTCACAGCTGAAAAAGTAGCGCATCAGCAAGGGCTCTGCCTATAAACAGGGTTTTTGCATAAGCAAAGACAATGTTTCACAATTGCTTTAAGCCACGGAAGTATCTGTTTTGAGCCAGGTCAGTTCCCTGATCCAGTTTTCTGTGGGGCTGTACAATTTCTACCGCTGGTACAATGGAGAGAGCAGGAAGACAAAATCAGAGTGAACTAAGTAGAAGACTGCCTCTTCTGGCAAAATATTGGCATTTTGATCACTTTAAAGGGACTGCAAAACTGTGGCCTAGATATTGAGGAGGTTGTTATTGTAGGGTGAGAACTTTTATGGAGGAGCCTTACTCAGGTATGAAGGCCTTTTTCCAGTGTAGCTTGTACTGCTTGAGAAGGAATTTAAGCTAAATCAGAAACAGCCACTCCATTTGCTCTCTTTTGCCAGTACGTTAGTGCAGGACATGTTGTTGCTTACATAACCATGCTTATGTTTTATGGTGAAACTTCTGAAGAGAGGTCGAGTCTTAAACAAATGTTGCATTTTTCAAATGTTGGCTAATGCATTTTTGCAAAGCTTATCTAGTCTGGGATTTTAAAGTTGGAGTGTCTTGTGGCAGTGTTTGGCTTGGCCCAAAGCCTTCTCAAGAATCCTAAATCAGATAGATAAAAATCAGACACACTGAGTTGATTGAAGTGACTTTCATTTATTGAGATAGGACATTCAGTCAGATCGTTCTACCTCTCTGTCCAGATTTAGTCAGATCCCGAGTGTCAGGCAAATGAAGGAAGTGGTTTGGGATTGTTTTTCATGGCAACCAAAAATGTTATCCTTCTGATAGGCATCTGTACATAATGATTCCTGTTGGTAATCATTCATTGACTACATTGGCAGGCTCCTGTTAACTTGTGTGTGTATATATGTGTGTATATATAGCTCTCCATGGTTTAACTTGCATGCAATAGCTTACATTACTGATACCTGTCTCTGGCAGAATAGCCTGTTGTGTTCTTGCTGGGGGGCCAGGGGGTGTCCAGACTGGGAAGGAGACTTGGTTGATTTCCCCAAAACTGACCTTTACATTTCAGTTGTGAGCGTGTGTGCCCAAAGCTAACAGAACCTGAAGGAAACAGAGTTGTACTTGTCCATCTGGGTAGAAAATACTTAGTGCCATTGTGGAGATGCACACTTCCACCCCCATGGTGTCAAGTGGTGGTGGTGTGTTGAGTGGCTATGGCGATTATTTGGAATGTGCAAGCCAAAGAGCAGAGCTCCTCCTGAGCTCACCTGGCCAACGAGCGTGCAGCCTTTTGTCTCTCCTCTGGGAAAGCTGAGCCCTCTTCTAAATGAGATCTTTGCTAAAGTATGAAGGACTGATTTTTGTAATGAAGCGGTGCCTTCTTTTCATTTAGAAGCATATTTGGGGTTTCTGTGCCTCACCCTATAGATAGGAAGGCTCTTGAATACCAAAATACCAGTTACTACCTAAACACCAAAAGCAGGTATAGTAGAAAATGCTCTTGTTAACCTCCTGTACTGGACTCACCCTTACTCTGAATATCACTTTGTATCAACAGCGTAAGCCTGTTCAGGTGAAGTGAATGGTCTAAATCATCTGATCGTCAGAGCTGTAATGTCATCATGTGCCAGGGATTGGGAACATGGCATGAGCTTTCCCAGTTCGGTTGTATCAGGGAAGGCTCTTGCACTTGGATAGTTGTGGCATCGTATCATGGAGACAGGGGTGCTTTGGGTTTGAAGATAACTTTGACAACATGTAACAATTTTGATGATAACTGATCTGGTTTTTAGAATGAAAGTGGTAAATAAGTCAGTTGTCATGTTTTCAGATGACTTTTCTGTCTCTCACTTCATAATGTTTGGCTATAAATGATGAGTTCCTTTCAGCAGCACAAGTTGTACAAGCTGGATTAATACAAGTTATCCTTGAAACCTTAATCCAATGGGCCTCATTTCTGAAACAGCTGCATTCTGGGCATATTGGTACCTGAAGCACCAACAGATTTAAAGTAGCTTAGTGGTTTACTTGATATTGATAATAATGTAACACCTTTACAGGTTCTTGCCACTGTGTTCTCCTGGGGCTTGAAGCTTGCTTTCTTTTCCTCCTTTCTGAACAGTAAGCTCAAATCTCTCCAAAATAATGTGACAAGCATGTTTTGCATGAGGACCCACTCACACTGAATGTAAACTAGCCTCAGTGTTGAATGTAGCCACCTTTCCTCAGACCCATTTTCTGTGGCACTGCAAAATGTTTGATTAACTGTGTGGAAGCTGTATGAAGGCATGCGTGTAATCTCTGAATTTTATCTCCACATTTGCAAATGTACCATCTCTAAATTTCTCTGTGCTGTGATTCTTTATTTCCTTTTACTCTACTTTGGAAGGTGACAGGACTATTAAAGCATTCATTGCTTCTGAGACAGGATAATATTAAACAGATTTGGTTACTTGCTTTGGATATGTAAACGCGTCAGATCGGTGGTATACTCTGTCCTGCTTGCTTCCACCAGCACACCCACTCCTGATATGCATGCGAAGTTGAATGTATACTTTGCAAACTGGCTGAGGTAGTGCATGTAATTTATGTCTTTGTGACATTTTGTGCCATGACGTCTATTCTTCCATGCACCCAAGTGCAGCTATTACACTGTCTTATGCTGTGGCTTATGTATGTGAAGATGAATAGAGAGGCCTGAAGAATATTTTGGCACAGGTCAACTAGGAGAAAATTGTGCTCTAAATGGGTTATCTGGACAATGAAAAATGATGATTTAAACATAGTATTTCATACTTAAGGCCTGCAGTCTTCATTTGGTAAATATTTCCATTAAAATTAGTAGAACTATTTCCAGGCCCAGTTCTGCTTATATTGAACTCACTAGGGAAAAACTGCTGACTCTAGAGAGGCCACATAACCAAATCTGAACAGTGTTGATCTTCCTGGCCTTATATCATTTGACTTAACAAAACTGTACTTTATCTAGAGTAAAATAGGAGTCAGTAAATACTGTTTTGAAAAACAGAATTGACTCCAAGTTTGTCAGATGACTTAAAGTTGTCTGAACCAACTGCTTAGTTAAGCGCAATATGAAGAGATCTGAGTTTGAACAATATTCAGCTCCTCATTCATGTCAAATTGAAGATTTACCCATTAAAACTGAATTTTAACTAATCACAGGAGAGAGAGATTGTGTATGTGACTGCCCAGGAATTAAACTGTGAAAAAGCTGTCTCTCTTGGATGTACAATGCTATGTAAAAATGCCATGTAAAAATCAGTGTCAAATATAATTATTAAAAATCCCATACATCAGGCAGTTCAATGGCAATGTCCAGATTTTTTTCAGAACTTTTTTTCTGTAAGTGCTAAAACATCACAGATCGAAGGACTAAAAATAATATTTTTGAATGTAATATGATTGTACAGATGTGAAAGTGGAACACACATCTAATCAGTTGTCTTCCTAAAATACTTCATTTTTTTGTAAATTAAAGTATTAATGCAGTGTGTAACTGCTCCAAATTTTTTGTTCTTCTTGGTTTTTAAATGGACTTTATCATTTTACTTTACTTGCTTTTATCTCAGATTTCATTTTCATAGACACTGATGTTAACCATCTATAGTCTTATTCTCAAAACCAGTACACTAATGTTAATAACCTGTTTACATTGAAAATTAAAGTCCTTTCGAAAGAAAGCTTGGGTAGAGCATCTCTACCCAGTTACTACTTCAAAATACAGAGACCAGCACTGTTGGCAGCATAAATGATACTAGGAGCTCTCTGAAGCCTTTTACTTCTCTGTTGCAGCTTCTTTTGTAAGCTCACAGTGTGTCTTCAGCCTCCTTTAAGCAGAGTGCAAACCTGTCTCCTCTTGGAGCTCCAGAGGTACTTTTGTTTTTTTCTCTGCCTTCTGTTTCTTTCCCAATTTGTCTTTATCTGGTGAGCACAAATGAATTGCACGTCTTGTGGCAAAGCACAAGTCTGGAGCTGCAAAAGCCTGTTTCCCAGCTAGAGAAATAGAGAGTGTAGAATTGGAATACACCCAAAAATATTTCTGTTTAAGATAAGGCCTTTTTGGCCATTGTTTGTCATTTGTGCTGACAGGGCAAAAGAAGTTCAAGTTTAAAATAAGCCTGAATAGAAAACACTACCCTTTCTAAATTTCCTTTTCTCCCTTTTTTTCAGGAGATACTAATTTTCCCTTTCCCAATTTTTTTAGCTTCAGAAAACATTTTGTTTTCCCTCATTTCATTTTTCACCAGTTATGCAAAAATTGGATTAATAAATGAAAATGACACTGAGGTATTAATTTTGCACATGGAGAAGAAACTTTGTTTTCCACACTTTGTTACTGAGTCTGAAGCAAGAAGAGAATTACATTTTAGTATTAGGATTCCTCTTCTCGAGACAGTTTTGTTTTCTCCCAGCATTTGCACGTTTGGCTGTGCCACATACATCAGCTCTGGAGGTGTGCTGCACGTTCAGCTACGCCATGCACACAGCAGCGCCTCGGGTTACCCGAAGGGTGCGTCGCATCCTGTGGCTCTCCATACCCTAATTTAGCCTGACATTATGCTTTGACTCATCGGGTTAGATTAGGTGCACCGTGTGTACCTGTATGTGAGAGGATGGTTTTTGTGCCATACAGCTACTATAGATCGGAGGAGTTGGTGTTAAATGTTGGATGTGATCTCAGTGTTCAAGCTTCCTGGATTGGTGCAGTGGCCTCATGCTGAAGGAAATAAATCAGCACTAACGACATGTTCTTCTCTCTAGGCAAGCTGACACAGGGGCCCTGAGGGAAAACCCATGGGAGAAAAGGGATCAGCTGGACCCAAATTTAGGCCACAAGTGGAAGGCATCTGTCAGACCTTTGTATGTGCGAGAGCCTACGGCTCTGCCTCATGAGAGTCGGGGGAGGTCTGGGACATTGCCGAGTGATTACCGATACTCTCAGGAAAACGTGAGCGAAAAGAGCAAGGATCACAGCCTGCCTCATCTCCCCTGCTCGGAGCCACAGACCTTGAACAATAACCACACCTGTCTGTCCCGTGGCAAAGGAGAGGAAAACCAGAGGGTAGATCCGGCCCTGCTGAACAAGAAGCGTGGACCTGCTCCTCAGAGGCCACCACCACCAAAAAGGGATAAATACAGGCGACCAGATAATTCTGTGCTGTCACTCAGCACCTCTTCTGAGTCTCTGCTGGTAGCACCCAGCCAGCCCTTTCCGTCCTCATCCCCCAACTCCTCTGAAGTATCTGCCAGTCACTCCTCTCTCTGTCAGAGTCCTGCTGCTTTCAATGGAAAACTGAAGAGTTCTAATCTACAGCAGCTCCAGCAAGTGTCATCCACGGAGAATGTTTGTCAGCACTTAGAAGAAAAGACGCACCTTAGGTCTGAGTCTGTATTGTCTTCCAAGTATCGGTATCTTCAGAAACCAGCCATGGAGACATCAAGGTCCCCTTCTCCTCAGTTTGCACCGCAGAAGCTCACTGATAAACCTCCTGTGTCCGTACAGGATGAGAATCCAGCAAGGTACTAGATGTAACTGCATTATTATTTTATTAATGCTTTTTGCCAAATAAGGCCTTACTGTTGACTGCTCGTCTTATTTACTAAAAGCACATCTTTTGGGTTCATTAAGCCTGAGCCATCCCAGCATGTCCTAAAGAGACCTAAGACTTGTGTGAAATTCCAATGGGCACCATTAAAGTCCTTCAGCTGGTCTGTGGTTTCTTTTAGTTGACTGATGCTGCTCAGATGTTACAGCTGGTCATTAGTAGAAAATGAAAGGGATGGATTCAAATGGATTTTCCAACATAAGTCTGGGTGAAATCATGATTCCTTGTTGTCATTTCCCCACCCGAGAGCGTGTATGAATGTATATCAGTGTAAGGACAAAGCAGATGTGGGAAGGGAAGATGTATCTTTTGTGAGAACATCTGTTTTGAAAGCACAACAGTAAGGTACACTGCCAAATCATGGCTGCTTTCATGTTGCTTTTATGATGAAATATGGCATTCCAGGTAGTCTGCAGAGGGGTCCACAGCAGTGTTTATGTTGAGATGGGCTGAAGATTCAGTGGTAGAGTGTCGGTCCTTTCCCAGGCTAGATGAACTCACAATTTAGACAAACTGACTGAAATTAATTGATTGCTGTGCCTGTTATATGCTGCTAGCATCCTAAAAGGTTACTCTCCCACAAGATAACAGCCTCTTCCAGGAAGCTCAGGAATCCTAGTTTTCATAAATCCTTCTGTGCTACAATTCATGGTTAAAGAATGAAAACAAAACCTCCAAGCTGAATGAGTGCAGAGGTTGCTTCTCTCGGCAAAAGTATTTGGAATAGCTTTTCTGTACTGTAATATAAACGGTTGAATAGATTCAATCGTGCTGTTTTCCAGTGTTCCTTATGGCACAGAAAACATGAATTACTTTTCTCTTAAACATGCCTTCATGTTTTTCCACTTGTAACCAGAGGGAAAAAATGACATTTCACTCTTCAGTGTTTTTAATATGAAGTAATGACACAGCTTAGTATGAAAAGTGCAACATGTCACATGAACCCTGGCATCTATGTGCAAAGGTAGATGACACTAATGACTTCCTTAATGTATTGCTTTATGAATAGATACTCAGGATGCACAGAAAACTAACTGTGTTTGTCCTTCCTTTTTACTAATTCTTATTGTCAAAATGAGCACTGAGGTGTGCTCATACCTTAGTGATAATACACTTACCCTGCAAATCTTTTGTTAATATTTAAAATTCTTAAGCCCAGTATTCGTGTAACGTATTGTCCTCAGTTAATAGTTACATTACTCAATAAAACAGGTATGGCAAGAAGGGAAAGACATGTGGGATATACCTCTGAACCTTCTTTATGGTATTTACTACATGAGACTTATTTCATATAAGTAAAATATGTCAAATAGACTTTTCTTAATGTGCAATTAATTAGATTTGGCTTATTACTTCTACCGGATCCTTGCATCTGTGCTTTTGGACGTGCCAGTCTGCATGCCCTGGGCAACTGTGATGATGTCAGCATGTAACTGTTTACTCTTCTTTAAGAAAGGTGTCTTGTTGATTAACAGGATAAAGTGAGTGTGCAGGGTTTCCTGCAGCATTTTAGGTAGAACATTGTAGTAATATTAGCACAATGTGGATAAATACTGATGGTGTGTAGAACCCAGCTATTTCCAAAGACAACTGTTTAGCAATAATACAGATGAAAAAGTGTAGCAGTAGATTTCCAGTAGACATACACTAGGGTCAAGGAGTGACTATGCTCATGGTTGGAGTAAAGCTCCATAATGGCCACAAGCAGAATTGCTGCAAATGAAAATTTCATGCCACAGTTCCACAAGTGGAAAGCCTTCAGAAACCAGGGGGATAGCAGTTGCAGAAACAGAATTTCTGAAGCACCTGGTGTTGAACTGTCTTTGCTCTGAATTGAAATCAGTTGACTTGATGATTCCTCAAGCATCTGGAAAATCTTGTACTAGGCTGAGAGGAATGCACTTAAAGTCTCAAAACAGATGACAGGCATTAAAGGTAAAGAATTGCTGTCGGCTCCCTTGTTCCAGTTGTTCCACACACACATGCATCTTGTATTTTCCCCAAATTCAGATATGTATTCCTCTTCACAGTTTGGTGGAGTCCAAAAGGTGTGAGCTTTATTTAAAAACAAACAAAAGGAAGGTTCAGGGGCAGTGTCAGGAGCTGTAGCCTCCTCTGCTTTGCTACAGCCAGGAGGAGAGAGCCCATGTCTGCAGGCAGGGACCTGAGGCTCAGCAGCAGACACAGGAATGAGCTCTTCAGACTGACAGTCGCCTTGAATGAAAACAGCCTGACTGAGGGGGGGGGGGGGGGGGGGGGGGGGAAGGGGGGGGGGAAGAGGGCCCAAGAGGGGGATTGGTAGGGCAAAGGAGGTCCACAGGACACGTGAGGAAAATAAACCCCAATTAGGGTCTGGAG